>QANY01006351.1:2702532-2998280 GCA_003255025.1 Datisca glomerata | reverse complement strand
AGAGAGAGAGAGAGAGAGAGAGAGAGAGAGAGAGAGAACCACCTGATGAAGAACAGCAAAGAAAAAGCTTCAGAATGCAAGAAAAACCACCAAAAAGGGTTTTGCAGAAGAAGGAGAGCGAGAATCAGACGCCCAAGAAAATCGGATACCAAAATAGAAGAGAGAGAAGAAAGACGAAACTAGGCTTTGGTTTAGTTATTGAATTTTTCAGTTTCAGAGACGAAGAAACTAGGCTTTGGTAACGTATTATGTCGGTAATTTACGATAATAATTTATTGATTTATTTATTAAATTTTTCAGAATTTAAAATTTATTAAATTTTTCAGATAATTTAAAATTTATTAAATTTTTCAGTTTCTTAATCTATTAAAAGGGAGAGAGATACGAGTGTTCAGACCAACCATATCTCTCCCCATTAAGAAATTGAAAAACTTAATAAATTTTGAGTTTCTTCATCTAAAAAATTCAATAAATAAACTCATAAATTACAATCTTGAAACTGACACAACACGTAATTTATTGAATTCAATAAACTAGTGTAATAAATCAATAAATTACCATCTCGACATAACACATTAACGCTGATTATTGAAAAATTCACTGAAATTTTTTGAGTTTCTTCATCTCGAAACTGAAAAATTCTTACACAACACGTTATCTTGTAATATAATTTTCGACATTAAACACCTCATACTTCAAATACGACCGTCACCAAGATTTTTGTTTAAATCCACCTGTTTCAATTCAATTTTTTTTACATACTCAATAAAAATATACCACAATCATCGCCCAGCCCAAATCAAGATGAGTAATTCTATTTACATTATTTTTCATCTTTTTTCTGATATTCATTATAATACTATCTCTTAGTCACAGTAAATCTAGCTCATCCTCCAATTTTTCATACAAAGAGTCTAAATTTATTATCCGGACCGAAATTTAGAATCTGTGAATGGAGTATTAGAGTTTCAGAAACTGTCGAGATTCACATACTTGATTTCAGATACTAAAAGGGACGGTAAGACATTTCTGCGGCTTCTTCAAACGGTATATCACTCTAAAAATTACTATTTATTACATATGGATCTAGAAGTTTGGAGGTTTTATCTTGTTAAGTATATGAAATTAGCAAGTGTGATTAGAAGTATAGGAATGTAACGGTGGTGGGTAAGACTGATTTTGATCACTCATAAGGGTTCTACCTGCGCTTTCCGGAATTCTACAAGCTCTCACAAATCTAATGCTATATTTGTTAACAAATATAACCGGAAACAAATTAGAAATAAAAAAAACGAAGAAGAGAATGAGAAAGAGAGAAACGGTACTATCAGACCAAACTAGAAGCATCAGGCAATCCCTGATGTAAATCAGAATCTCTAGCCGTATGGGAGGATTCGGATTCGGATTCGGATTCAGCCGCCTAACAACGGCGACGGAAGCCCGACAGACCGGGCAATTCGAGTGAGAATTAAGCCACAAATCGATACAAGTAGCGTGAAAAGAGTGCTGACAAACACTCAATTGCCTCACCTCCTCTCCCTCCACGAAAGCGCACAGACACACAGGGCACTCGCTGCCGACGCCCTTCACTTGCTCATCCTTCCGATACTTAATATCAGAAGCCACTCCTTTAAGTCCTTCACTTACGGCGATGATTCCCGGATCTCCGCTAGAGTCGGAGCTCCGTCTAGGGCGGCGGAAAGGATTGGGAGGGCATTTGATGGCGAAGAAGGTGTAGATGAGAGCGGGGATGGTGATGACGGCGATGAGGCCGAGGACGAATTCGAGAGGAGAGAAATCGATGGTTCGGGGAGGGTTTTGGAAGGGTAGCGGAGGTTCATTTAGGACGGTAGGTGTGCCGTCCATGGTGAAAGTAGGAAGGGAAAGGAGAGATTTGAAAGGTTTGGTACTTCGTTTGGGTAAATTGTCAATTGTTGACAGGTGGGTAGGGTTTGATTGATTTAGAACCACTTTCTTTGTAGCAATAATTGACGGGAGCTGAGGATTTTCTATATTACATACTGGTCCTTTTATTGTACTACTAAAACGTCACGTGATTAAATATAATTAAAGTTAGATCATATTAATATAATATGAGAGAATTGAATAATTGGAGACATTAAAGCTCAAAGAAATTTATTGAAAAAATAAAATGGGAAAACTAGAGAGATTAAATAGTTGTTCAAGTACATTCATTATATATTTTACTTAATGAGATGATATACTATCTTGCGGTGTATACATAGAAAATATAACTCTGTCATAAGAATTTGTTATGTTTGACTCTTCAGTTATTTGAGTAAGTTATAAAAAAATAATTGGTAAAAAAAATAGGGAACGGTTTTGGATTATTTTCTAATAAGAGAATATGAGAAAGAAGAATTTCAACAACAAAGCTTAAAAGTTGTTACCGCATGGCATAGTAAGTAATAATGTAAAAAAGTTGATAGCTTTGAAAATTATCATTATGCATGAATTAAAGCTAGAGAAAGATAGAAAGAATTACCAATAGTGAAAAGCTGAAAGTTAGGTAAGGTACATGTGAATGATTTATGATGTGATATATTTATATAGAGATTATCCATGGGAGATGGAAAGTTTCAACGGTAAATACAAATAAATAACGGAGAAAATTGCAATTCACTAGTTTTGGACGACAATTCTACATAAATGCCATTTTTTAAAAATTGCATGTATGCCATTTTTAACACATGACATTTCCTTTCATTTTTGTCAAGTTTTTTCCTTTTTTGCCCTCATCTTCCCCAAATTTGAGAGATATGATGTCTAAGGTTTTGAACAGGCGTCGCCACTCCCTGCCCGTCGTCGTTCATGGTTCGTAGTTCGTTCATCGCCTTTCTGCCTCTATCTTCCTCGCCGCCCGCTGTTCGTCGGCAACCTCCGTTCACAGACATAAAATTAGTTGTTTTTCAGTGTGTTTCCCTTCGTCACTCACTGTTCTTCTTTTTTTTTGCGTGTTTCCTTCGTCGCAACAATGAAAATGACGTTGTTAGGTTTCAAAATTTGTTGTTTGAGCAAGATGTAATGCGTTGTTAGAGTTTCTTTCTTGGACCTGAGGATTATTTTCTAGATTAGTGATTGGATCTAAGGTTTTGCTAGATTTTTCAAGAAGATCTTTCTGCTTTTTTCCGTTCTTTTCTGGATTGCTTTGTGCACGACTTCCATTTTTTTCTGGATATTGTTTTACGCGTATATAATTTAGGTACTATACGTTATAATTTATATACATTCAAGAGTGTTCAATGTTTCAACATTACTCCAGTGTTTATAAATAAAAATAAACTAATATTTTAATTATATAGCATAATTTATACACATTACGCGTAACGAGTTTAAATAGTATTCAATGTTTCAGATTAGTATGGTATTCATATATAAAACCAAACCAGTATCTAAATTGGATACCATACGCATAACCGCTTTTCTTCCATTTCGTTAAATGCTGTGTTTCATTAAAGCTACGTCAGACTTGGACCACTGCACGCGTACTGTAGTGGGTGTTTTAGGCCCTTTTTCATTAAGGGTCAAATGGTAAATGATGGAAGCCATTTACCACTGCCACATGGCCGCCCAACCATTCTTGTAATTAAGAATTTGGCAGGCCATTTTGCTACACAAATAGTCCAATGGACCATTTGTGTAGTTCTCCCTAAATAACGCTAGAAATTTGATTAGGATTGGTAATGCTCTTGCAATTTATTACAATAAATAATAAAATAAAATAATTATTAAAATAGAGGAAGTTTATTAGGCTTATACCACTTAATTAGATAGTAGACAAAAAGTTGAATGGAGAATTTATTGAATATGAAAAATGACAGGTTTTCTCTAGCTATTTCAAGTTACGAAAAAAAACTAATAATGGAGTTATGGTACTGATTGAACATGCATAGAATCTCAACCCAGCCACGAAATATCTTTTGACTATTTCTGCCAAGAGATGAGAGTCTCTATGGGAATATATACCCACAAATTCAAGGATGAAAATGGTGAAAGTTGAGAATTGTTATGATTAGGTAGCCAGATTGGCTTTCGGGCAGGGGTTGGATTCAAAATCAACCCTATTTAAGGACTTATCAAAGGTGACGCCTTTGACTATAGTAGAAACTTTTCAGCGGGCGCAAACCTGTATTACACTAGAAGAGGAAAAAATAAGCCTGTTGAAAATAACTGAGCAGAGGGTGGAAGAACCTCGGACTGAAGCGGGAATGGAACTCCAGGTCCGATAAGAAAAGGACCGACTAAACGGAAAGAGATGGTGAAAGAAACGATGATAAATGGTACAAGACAGAGTACAAAATAAGGGATTATGGGTGCATTCCAGAGACAAAGTCTAAACACCCTTGACAATCCCGGTAAACTAGATCCTCGACTTGATCAAAGACAAACCTTGACTAAAAAGGTCGGCTTCACTCATAAAGGAGCGACATTATAAAGATAAGGACGAGTTTTATTCTTTTCACAAAAGCAGTGGGCATTACACCAAATATTGCTTCCAGCTCAAAGATTACATCGAAGAGCTTATCAAAGATCAGTTTCTTTGTCAGTTTATAAGTAAGGAAGAGTGAAAACAGGAAGCTGAAAAGGAGACCCATGAAGATGATAAGCGTGACAATGGGAAACAACCTCTCCATATCGTCAACATGATCATCGTGCTAACGGAGCAGGAAGGGACCACTAGAAAGGAAAGGAATGTGTACGGTAAAAAATTGATGCTAGAGGAACGTTTAGGGAGCTCCTCAAATAACAACAGAAATTCCCTGTTGATATTTGATGACCTGGATTTGGAATATGATCTGTGTCAAAATGATGTTATTGTCATTTCAATACAGGTTGGTAATTGTTTGTTGAGGATGGTCCTAATTGATGAAGGAAGCACTGTCAACATCCTATATCGGACGACCTTAGAAAAGATGTCAATGAGAGAGTAGAAATTGCAAGGAGCTTCACAATCGCTGATTAGCTTCAACGGAGCCATTAGCTATTCAGAAGGAATTTCATCCTTCTAGTAAATGCAGAACACTTCAATCACATGACCGGGTTTGTAATCTTGAATACTTCGTCTCTGAACAATGCATCCTGAGGATAACCTGATCCACAAGATAAAATTCGTACCTTTAACTTTTTATCAAGTGTTGAAATACCCGTTGCTAGATGGGATCAAGACTATAATGGGAGATCAAGCTGCCGCCCATATCTATTCCATAATCGCGTTGGATTCTGCTAAGAAAAAGACAACAGAAAAAGTATATGACAAATGGCTTGAGCGTATGGAACAATAGCAATCACAGGAGGACGGGCAAGACAACCCGAGATACGAGGTGAGAGAGGAAATGGAACTCGTATGCCTAGAAGAAGGGACCTAGAAGATGACAAATATTGGCGCCCATCTCGAGCAAGCAAAAAAGGAATATATTGGTGGATTTCCTATGAAGGAACAATGATGGTTTTGCTATTATGGTGCAAGAAATGCTGGGCATTCCCGAAGAAATAATACGCCATAATTTGAATACGGATCTCTGTATGAAACCAGTGAAACAACAAAAGAGAAGTTTTGCCCCAGAATGAAATAAAACGAATAAGGAAGAAGTCAAAAAACTCCCGGTGACTGGTTTCATTCGAGAAGTCGATTACCCAAAGTGGTGATGGTGCAAAAGAAAATAGAAAATAGAGAATCTGTGTGGATTTCACTGACTTGAACAAAGCCTGCCCCAATGATGATTATCTGTTATCGAGAATAGAGTAAATGGTTGACGCAACTTTGGGACATGAACTTCTCAGCTTCGTGGATGCTTACTCTAAGTACAATTAGGTGAAAATATTCCAACCTGATCAAGAGACAACCTCATTTATTTTTTAATATAGTATCTATTGTTATAAGGTAATGCTATTTGGGTTAAATAATGCATGTACAACTTATCAGAGGCTTGTGAACAAAATCTTCCATGAACACCTTGGAAGAAGCATGGTGGTCTATGTAGATGACATGCTAGTACAAAGCAAGGAATGAGAAGATCATATCCAAGATCTCGAGGAAGCTTTTTCAATCTTAAGGAAGAATTCTATTAAACTGAATCCATAAAAATGCACGTCTAGTGTAGCTGCGGGGAAATTCCTCAAACACTTAGTAACCCAGTGAGGGATGGAAGTTAATCCAGATCAGGTGAAATCCATCATGGATATTAAGTCTATGAAAAATTGGATAGAAATGCAAGGGTTAACCGAGAGACTGACGGCTCTGAACATATTTATTTCAAGGATCAACAGATAAGTGTAAGCTATTTTCGAGAAATTAAGAAAGAACTCGATGACAGATGGATGAAAATTGTGTGAAGAAGCCCTTAGAAAGACCAAGGAATACTTAACGATTCCTCCGTTACTTCGACAACATTTAGCCGATGTAGAAGTTGAAAGAGGACCTAGCTGGCAAGATAATATTATTCATTATCTGGAAAAAGAGTCACTACCGGAAGATAAGCTCCTTGCAAGAAAAATTCAACAACAAAGTGCCATGTACACTTTAATAAATGGATTACTGTATAAAAAGTCATTTTCAAGACTGTTCTTATGGTAGTCACATCGGGGGGAAAGTCATTGGCTCACAAAATTTTAAACGAGGGACAATATTGGCCCAGCATGCAGCAAGTTGCCAAATACATGATAAATAATGACAAATGCCAACATTTTTCCCCAATAATCAAGATGGCTCTCAGTCAACTTAATACAGTGGCAAGTAAGTGGCCTTTCATGCAGTGGGCAGTGAACATCGTTGGTCCGTTTCCAATGGCGCCAGCCGAAAAACGTTTCTTGTTGGTGGCTACGGATTATTTTAGGAAATGAATCAAAGCTGATGCTTTCGCAAGAATTTAGGAAGAAGAGGTGAAGGGATTCTTATGGAGGAATACAATATGCAGATTTGGGATACCTAAAACATTCGTCTCAGATAAAGGACTTCTATTCACAAGAAAGATAGTAAAAACCTTCTACGAAGGACTAAAGATCACTAATCGATTCTATACTCCATACTCCTAGGGGAACAAGCAGGCGGAAAGGTCAAATCGCACTATGCATGACACCATGAAGAAGCGCATGGAGTCGGCGAAAGGAAAGTTGGTTGAAGAGTTTCCAGCAGTATTATTGGTGTATAGGACTACTCCTTGAGAAACACCTAGAGAAACACCATTCGCTCTAGCATTCGGTACGGAAGCTATGATACCTGTCAAAATTGGAAGTTCGACTATGAGATTAGCATTGAATGAACAACAGAATGAGGAACTCCTCAAAGGATACCTTGACCAACTGGAAGGACAGAGAGAAGCTGCTATAATTTGAATGGCTCATCACAATCAGAAAAGGAGATCATATTTTCAAACAAAAATAAAATATAGGGATTTCCAGAAAGGAGATTTAGTTTGAAAAAAATCTTTCAAATGGAGGAAAAGCTCAGACCAACATGGGAAGGGTCATACATCGTCAGCAGAATAGGCGTAAGCGGATGTTATTATTTAAAAATGAAAGGAATGGACTTGGAAAAACTGTTGAATGTTACTCATGTGAAGAAATATTTGTCTAAATTTGTAAACATATTATATTGAATATTTTTCCGTGGTTTTTTCCAGCAAGAATTTTCCACGTAAAAATCCCTGTTGTCAACTCTGTCTCTTTTCTTCAATGGAAATGGAAATAAGGGCGTAAGTCCTTGGGAGTGGCAGTTCATAAGTCCTGCTCTCAGAAGGAACTAAGGGCGTAAGTCCTTGGGAGGGGCAGTTCATAAGTCCTACTCCCAGAAGAAACTATAGGCGTATGTCTTTGGAGGGACATTTCATAAGTCCAACTCTCAGAAGTAACTAAGGGCGTAGGACCTTAAGAGAGGCTGTTCATAAGTTCTACTCTTAGAAGTAACTAAGGGCAGAAGTCTTTGGGAGGGGCAGTTCATAAAACCTACTCCTAGAAAGAACTAAGAGCGTAAGTCCTGGGAGGGGCAGTGTAGGAATTATGTCTTGAAAGTAGGGTGTAATAACTATTTACGAGTATTTAGTTATTTCTCAGACATTTTGTATTGCTAAATTTAATTAATGAATGAAAGTTTTTCTAGTAATTAAAGTGTGTTTATAATTTACTCAAGTCTTGGAACTATTATCAACGTAAGAAGAGTAAAGATTGAGAGGACTTCCATACAAACTCTTCCGAAAGAGTTTAGAATGTCATTCGTAGTCTTAAGATCGATGAGGCAATTGAGTCCGATTACGACTGTTAGGTTGAACCAAATAATGCCGGTCTTAAGGCATGGGAGTGGGGACTCGAACGGTTGGCCTAGACATATTGTGGAACAAGTTGAATAGACCAATAACAAATTAGTTTAGAGCAAATCAGTTTATCTAGTTTTAAATCTAATTGTTACACCTTAAGGGTGTTTTCATGATTACCTTAATCCTGAGGTGAATACGAAACTTGACCTATTTTGTTACGATCTTTGATATGCCAAAAAAGTGAGTTTGAATTGCTGGACAATACCTCGGTTGTTGAGATCGTGATTCAACTATGTTGGAGTTGCATAATTCACATATATGGAAATTCGTGGTTAGATTATAATATGCAACAATATCACTTTCTACTTTATTGATGGGTCTGTGAATAAATCAACCTGGCCTGGTACTCAAAGAAATAAATCATTGAATAAGACGGGGAATTGTACGAGACAATTCACTATAATGTCTTTCTTACTCATAGTCAATAAATGAGTTAAGAAAATAATAACGAGAGGGGTAGAATGATAATTTTATATCTCGATCTTGTAATTGATATTCACAAAGGGTAATATGTTGAATATGATGTGGACCGTGAAATAAAAGTGTTTATTTGCACCAACAGGGAATGTGTCGATAGTTGATCCGGCATAGAACCTATAGTGGAGCCGTACGATGTAAAGATAAAATAGGTCGGGAATTTATGGAGGTAAATTTGTCGAGTATTTGAGTCTCATAGCTTTATTCATGTGGGGACATTCAGTCTCAGGAGTAGCTCATAAGGATATAAATGAATAACAACGCCAGTTGGACCAAAAACGTATTTTGGACCGATGTATATTTCCCGAACCCATGTGTGATGGGTGTTGTCACTTAATTAGTGACAACTGAGTAATTAATGTTCAAATTAATTAGTTGGTTATTTTCTAATTATTGGATAATTAGTAAATAGAAAAATTAATTAATTAATTGATGGAGATCAATTTAATTTATCGATTTGGATTGATGAATGTGGATACAACATTGACTCTAGGGAGATATGCAATGTTCAGCAATAGTGAAGATCTGAGGGTGAATTTTCGGTAATTTAACATATAAGGGTATATGTGTAAATTCTGTAATTATTATATAAGAGATGACAACAGGATTGCATCCTTAACCCTAACATAGTGCGTGATTACACAGAGCAGAAAAAATTTCTCTCCCTCTACCTGCTTGCCGTCGAAGTACACCAGAGGAAGAGAAAATTTTGATTTTTCTTCGTCAGTTGCTTTTAGAGCCCACACTCAATTCCTGATCAACATTCAATTGAGATATACTTCTGAATCTTACAAGTGGTTGTTGGTGTGAAGAATGATTCGAGTTCTACGAAGAATGAAGAACGTGAGACGAATAATAGGGTTCCACCAAATAAGAATTTCTCCGATACAAGAAAGGTATAAAATTGTTTCTACCTCTTTTGAATACTTTTAACTTTGTATACATAATCAGATGTATGGTTTTAATATTTAATATGATTAAATTGGTTGATGTAAAATTTTTTTGATATTCCGTTCATGGTTTAAGGATTTTTTCTTAAATTCTAAAACTCAATCCAACAATTGGTATGAGAGCCTTGATTTCTTGATTATGCATATTTCTGTGATCAAACGTATGTATCATTGGATGTTGTGATATTGACATATTTTTGTATGGTATATTCCAAATAGCTTTGAGTGTGTTTTATGAATAGATCTCAATCTATTGGATCTAGGCGTTTTGTTTTTTAATTTTATAATTGATGTACACCGAAATTAAGGTATAGGATTATACGTAATTTATTTTCATGCAATTTTTTTTTTAAATTTCATGTAATTCATCACTGCCCTGGAAAACCGACGCCTTCATCGACGCCGTTGTCTTCGCCGCCACCCGCCTCCTTTTGTCTGCTGTCATGCCCTACGCGGTGACTAGGGTTTATGTAATCCTAAGCGATAACAATTAGGGTTTAGGATACTCTGTAATGTTTCACAAAAACCTAAATCTCATATTTTACCTTTTAAGTTTTAAATTTTAAATTTTGGTTTTTAAATAGATAAAAGACGATTAAAATTCAAAATATAATTATCAACTTTTATCTTTTTATCTTTTGAATTTTAAATTCAAGAGATAATTATCTATTTTATCCTTTTATCTTTTAGATTTTGAATTCAAAATGATAATTATCCATTTTATCTTTTGAATTTTGAATTTAAAAGATATATATACATTTTATCTTTTCGAATTTTAAATTTTAAAAGGATTTTAAAGGGATTATTTAATTAGGAAAATAGTTTTCCTTAATTAAAGGGTTTTGATCAAAATTTTGAATTTTGAAAATAAGACTGCACTATTGTAAAAAGTTATAAAATTGGTGGAACTTCCTAAAAGAGAAAAAGATAATCACAGACGCCATGAAGACTAGTATTTAAATTAATTATAATTTATTTATTATTTTTTATGGGGTGTAATTAGAAATGAGTCAATAGGGAGGTTAATTTTGAATAGATGATTTATTATTAATCTCGCATCATCATATAACATGCCATGTAGAAATATGGATATGCCAATATCAAAATGACATGTAGCATGTACATGCATAATTGTAGTTTAATTTATAATGGGTTATAATTTAAATACAATATGAATTTTATAAAAGTTATAAGTTTTAAATTGGGATTTAAATTTTATAAAAGTTTATAGTTTTTGAAACTTGTTTTTTTTTTTCAAATTAATAAAGAGTTACAAATTTTGAAAAATAAGGAAAATTCATTTTTCAAAAACTAAGTGGGATGATCGTTTACGTTGAAACGTTCACAAGGTCCTCAACGCAAAGTTGATCGTGGCACGATGAATGGTTTAGAGCCGCTCTAGCGGTCCTCTCTTCAGTGGGAGAAACTTAAGAATCGTGTTGTTTTGAGTCATCGCGTTGCTTAAGAAGCTAAAACATGTAAAGGAAGTGGTGAGGCATGACCGTTCTTAGACGGACTATTAGTTCATGATAACCTTTAAAGCCAATGCATTGGTTAAACACTTAGTCAGAAGCACATTGGCATCCCTCATAGGGGCTCGTCAATGGGGCAAATGTGACCAAAACCATTGATGATTGGTTAAGCTAGATGTAGTAACATCTTGAGAAGCGTTAAATAAATGAGAGGAGTCCCGATGCAATATGAGGCAGCTTAGACGTTGTCCTTAGATGAGACAAGCTATTGTTGTTGATCATAACATCATGGAAGAAATATTTCTTATTAGATTTCTAAACAATTAAGTATTCGCATTATGCATCATATTTTGCTAAATGATTGAGTATTTATTTACACAGTTTTATTTATTTTTTCAGTAATCATGTCGCTATCATCACTCTCAACTATCTTAAACGCGAACAAACTTACTGGTGAAAATTATGTGGATTGGAAACGTAATCTTGATGTCGTGTTGACGGTAGAAAAGCACAAGTCCGTGCTCACCACCCCTTGTCCCCTTGAGCCTATTGCTGTTACGACTTAAGGGGAAAATGATGCTTATACTTCTTGGTTGTGTTATGATGAGATTGCTAGGTGTTACATCTTGGCTTTTGTTAGCAATGTGTTGCAACAACAACATCAGAACGTTGAAACTGCTGCTGATATGATGTGGAACATCAAGCCAAATAGGTTGTTGTGCGAAACCTCATGAACTGCAGGATGAAACTTGGAACTCTTGTCAGAGAACATATGATGTTGTTCATTAGTTATCTGTATGAGTTGGAGATCATGGGTGCTGAGGTAGATGGCGAGTTACAAGTTGATATGATCCTTGAGACTCTACCTGACACTTTTAAGAACTTCAAACTTAATTATTCGTTGAATAAGTTGAGGTACTCACTTCTTGAGTTGATGAAGGAACTACAAGCTACTGAGACCCTGTTTGTGAAGGGCAAGAGGACGACTAGAGAGGCAAACTTTACTGAAAGCAAGCCTTCCACTTGTGGCGCCAAAAAGAAACACAGGAGAGGTTTGAAGAAGGCTAAGAAGCAGAACTCGAAAGCTGCAAAAGGTAAAGGCACTACAAAAGTGGACAAGTCAAAAAACAAGTGTCATCATTGTGGAGCTGCTAGCCATTGAAAACGCAACTGTCCAGACTATCTCAAGAAATTGATATCTAAAGGTATAGTACTTGTTACTGAGGCCTGTTATGTGATTGACTCTACTTTTTCGTGGATTGTAGACTCTGCAACCACTAACTATATTTTTTATTCCCTACAGGGGTTTGGGGAAATCAGAAGGCTTGACGATGGCGAGTTCAGCTTTCGTTAGAAAAATGGGGCACTAGTATCGACCGTATCTATTGGAACTATTAAATTTTAATTCGATAACAATTTTATGGTTTTACATGACGTTTATTATATCCCAATTTTTGGATAGAACCTTATTTCAATAGCTAGTTTAATTGAGCAAGGATCTAGTTTGAATTTTATTGATAAAGATATTGGTAGTTTTAGAATTGATTGCTTAATTACTACTGCACGTTTGATAAATAATTGTTTTATGTAAAATTGATAGTTCCAATGATATGTGAATTGAAGTAAATACTGATTTACAAAGGGATAGTAAAATTTTGAAGTCTGACTCGAACGATCTAACCTATTTGTGGTACTTACGTCTTGGTCACATTGGCCTGGACATGATTAAAAGACTTGGAAAGGATGGTCCATCGCAAACTTTAAGTGTGGGATCACTACCCACATGTGAATCCTATATAGAACGAAAAATTACTAAGAGTCCATTTTCAGCAAAAGGTGAAAGAGCCACTCAATGCCTCGAACTCGTATAGAGTGATGTATGTGGGTCATTGAATATCCAAGCAAGAGGAGGTTATGAATACTTTGTAACTTTCACTGATGACTACTCACGTTTTGGACATGTTTATCTAATGCCCAAAAGTCTGAAACCTTTGAAAAGTTCAAAGAGTATAAAGTTATGGTAAAAAATAATTAGAGAAATAAGTCAGAATGCTACGATATGATCGTGGTGGAGAGTACTTGCTAGGAGAGTTTAAAGAATTTATTAAGGAAGAAGGTATTGTTTCTCAGCTTACAACACCTGACACTCCAGAACATAATGGTGTGCCAGAGAGAAGGATTCGAACTCTGATAGATATGGTTAGATCCATGATGAGTTATTCATTCCCTCCCAGATTCATTCTGGGGATATGCCTTGGAAATATCAGCATACATTCTGAACCAAGTTTTATTGAAAATAGTACTTGGCATTGCCATTTGAAAGATAGAATGGACGAAAGTCAGCCGTTAACCACTTTAGAATATGGGGGTGCCCAGCACATGTTTTGAAATAGAAGACATGCAAGTTGGCCAGTCGATTAGATTTATGCATGCTTGGAGAATATCCCAAAGGAATGAAGGTGTATGTCTTTTATAGCCGGACTGACAAGAAAACATTCGTAAGCACGAATGTACATTTTCTTGAAGAATACTATGTAAGAAGTGTGAAGTCGAGAAGCACTCTTATGCTAGAGGAATTATTGAGTGAGAGGACACCGACTCCCCAATCAAGAATTGTTTCTGATTCAATAAAGGAAGAACCACAGCTGAGGCTAGAGCCTATGGGGCATCGACGTAGTGGAAGAGTTGTGAGATAGCTTGACAGGAACATGTCTTATGGAGATGCCTTCAACAGTCTCAAATAAGGATCATGATCAACCTGTCTCCAACTCACAGGCAATGGTTGGTCCTCAAGCAAACCCATGGCAAGAAGACATGAATGTTGAGATACATTCGATGTACTTGAACGAAGTCTGAAAACTTGTAGATCCTCCTGAATGGGTAAAACCTGTAGGTGTAAATGGATCTATAAGAAAAAAATAGGTCCGGATGGAAATGTGGAGACATTCAAAGCTAGGCTAGTAGACAAGGGCTACACCCAAAAGGAAGGTATAGACTATGAGGATACCTTTTGGTCGGTAGCCATGCTTAAATCCATTCGAATCCTCCTGTCCATTACTAATATCCTCGATTATGAAATCTGGCAGATGGACATCAAGACTGTTTTTTCTAAATGAAAATCTTGAAGAGCGCATTTATGTGGCTCAACCAGACGAGTTCATGGAGAAAGGCCAAGAGAGAAAGGTTTGCGAACTGCTAAAGTCCATTTATGAACTTAAGTAAGCGTCACAGGCGTGGAATATTAGATTCAATGAAATTGTCAAGAACTTTTGTTTTGAACAGTTAGTAGACGAACCGTGTGTGTGTATAAGCTGATACATGACGGAAAATTGGCTTTTTTGTCTTGTACGTAGATGATATTCTACTTATTCGGAATGATGTAGGGAAATTATCTGGTGTCAAGATTTATCTTACAAAATAATTTGATATGAAGGATCTTGGAGAAACTGTCTTTGTCCAAGGTATTCAGATCTTTCAGGATCGAAAGAACAGATAATTGACACTTTCTCAAGCATATTATATTGATAAGGTGATGGATCCCCTTAGTATGTAAGACTCCAAGAAGGGATATCTTCCTTTCAGGCATGGACTCTGCCTCTCCAAGGAGAAATCTCTTAAGACTCCTTAAGTAGAGGAAGATATGAGAAAGATTCTCTACGCATCAGCCGTATGAAGTCTCACGTACGTGATGCTTTGCACTAGGCCAGACATTTGCTACGCGGTGGGAGTGGTGAGTCGTTTCCAATCTAATCTTAGAATCAAGCATTGAAATGTCGTTAAGCGTATCCCTAAGTATCTTAGGAGAACAAGGAACTACATGCTTGTGTATTCAGGTGCTGACCTGAATATGACGAGGTATACTGATTCTGACTTCCAAGTAGAGAATGATTCTAGGAGGACCACTTCAGCATCGGTGTTTATCCTGAACGGTGGAGCAGTTATATGGAGAAGTATCAAGCAATCTTGCATTGCTGATTCTACCATCGAAGCTGAATATGTGGCAGCTTGTAAGCTGCTAAAGAGGTTGTATGACTTCGAAAGTTCTTTAAGACTCCAAAAGTCGTTCCAGAAGTTGACAAGCCCATGACACTTTTTGCGATAACAATGGGGCAATAGCAAACTTGAAGGAACAATTGAGCCACAAAAGATACTAGTACATAGAGCGTAAGTATCACATGATTAGAGAGATTGTTTAAAACGGAGATGTTGTAGTAACAAAAATATTGACAGTCAACAACCTGGCAGATCCATTCACGATGCCTTTAAGTAGTAAAGTCTTTGATGGTCATCTGGAGGGAATGGGGATACGAGATTGTACACGCCTACTTTAGTCTAAGTGGGAGATGTTAGAATTATGTCCATAAAGTAGGGTGTAATAGCTATTTATGAGTATTTAATTATTTCTCAAACATTTTGTATTACTGAATTTAATGAATGAATGAAAGTGTTTTTATTAATTAAAGTGTGTTTGTAATTCACTTAAGTCCTAAAACAATTGTCAACTTAGGAAGAGTAAAGATTGAGGGGTCTTCCAGACAAACTCTTCTGAAATAATTCAAAATGTTATTCACAGTCTTAGGATCGATTGGGCAATATAGTCCAATTACCACTGTTAGGTTGAACCAAAGGATGCCGGTTTGGGGAATGGGAGTGGAGACTCTAACGGTTGACCTAAACATGTTGTGGAATATGTTGAATTGACCAGTAACCAATTAGTTTAGAGTAAAACTATTTATTTAGCTCTAATCTAACTGTTACACCTTAAGCGTATTTTCATGATTACATTAATCCTGAGGTGAATGTGAAACTTGACCTAGTTAGTTACGATCTTTGATACGTTAAAGCAGTGAGTTCGAATTGCCAGACAATACCTCAGTTGTTGGGAACATGATTCAACTAAGTTGGAGTTGTGTAATTCACAGATATGGAAATTCGTGGTTAGATTGCAATATGAAACAATATCACATTATGCTTTATTGATGAATGTGTGAATAAATCAACCTGGCCAGGTACTCGATGAAATAAATCATTGAATAAGACATGGGGAATTATACGAGACAATTCACTATTATGTTTTTTTATTCACAATCAATAAAAGAGTTAATGAAATAATAACAAAAGGGGTAAAACAGTAATTTTACATCCTAGTCTTGTTAATGATATTCACAAATGGTAATATGCTAAATATTCTGTGGACCGTGAAATAAAAGTGTTTATTTATACCAACAGAAAATGTAGTGTACATGAATCAAGAGTTGATTCAGCATCAGACTTATAGTGGAGTCATATGATATCAGGATTAAATAAGTAAGGAATTTATAAAGATAAATTCATTAAGTATACAGCTTTATTATGTGGATTCATTCGGTCTCAGAAGTAGCTCATAAAGACATGAATGAAAAACATCACTAATTGGACCAAACATGTGTTTTGGACCAATGTATATTTCTCGAACCTATGTGTGATGGGTGTTGTCATTTAATTAGTGACAACTAAGTAATTAATGTTCAAATTAATTACTTGGTTATTTTTTAATTATTAGATAATTAGTAAATAAAAAAATTAATTAATTAATTTATGGGAGGGGCAGTTCATAAGTCTTACTCCCAGAAAAAACTGGGGGAGTAAGTCTTTGGAAAGGCAATCCATAAGTCCTACTCTTAGAAAGAACTAAAGGCGGAAGTCCTTGGGAGGGGAAATCGATAAGTCTTACTCTTAGAAGGAACTAATGGCGTAAGTCCTTGGGAGGGGCAATTCATAAGTCATACTCTCAGAAGAAAACTTGAACGCAACTTTGAGAACGAGCGAGTAAAGTAAAGCAACTAATAAAAGAAAGAGAAATCAAAGCCTCCAAGAACGGAAGATGGACAACTATCCCATTCTTAGAGAAAGAAAGCCAACATTCAAGAAAAATTAGTCAAAATTGAAAATACAAGCCCTTTAGAAACGGGAAATGGAAAGTCTCCCTGAAACGGACCTAGTAAGTTATATTCAAAATTATCTTGCTTGAAATGATTGCAATTATTGTTTAGCATTGTTAAAAAAGAGAGGAGAAAAGTAGTAACAAGAATTCAACAAAGTGTTCACTTCATTGATGTCAATTGAAAATTACAATGATTGAACAAAGAAAGATAAATAACAATACATGAAGTAAAAAAATACAGCAAACATGAAGTCAACCCTCTTCTTCGACAGTGCCTTCAACAGTCGGATCTGAAGCATTGACTATAGCAGCTCCTACAGTAGGAGCATTCAAGGTAGTATCCCTCGTGGACGCATTAATCTCAGTTTGAGTCTCCGGAAGATCATAGATAGGTATCTGAGGAGGAGCCTTTACTAGGCCATCTTTGTAGCCCGCACTGTAGACCGTCCTTTCAACCTTGTCAAACAAGGCCTGGAACTAATCTTCACTCTGCTTCTCTCTCTCTTCAACATGAGTCTTGGCCAGCTCAACTGCTGCCAATGTTTCTTCAGACTCAGCCAAAGACTTCTCGGTGGTTTCCAAAGACTCTTTCAAAGAATTAGTAAGCCTTAGATGCTCCTTGACTACCGTAGCTGCGTCCTGAGCAAACTTGTCCAAGGCACTTTGAAGTGAGGACATGTTATTCTTCAATAGCTCGTTATCGGTAAGAAGACGGTCAAGTACGCCCTAGCAGTCGGCCGCTTTATTTCTCCAACCGAACATCTCGTGCTCCAAAGAAAAATAATACTCTTGGAGAGCATTGTGGAGAACAACGACCTAGAAGAAAAGGCTCACAAAGTATAAGTACATAGAAGATAAAGTAAGGAAAAGACACAGAGTCAAAAGGAATAGTAGCTCTCATACCTTCATTAGATCGTGGTTCAAGGAGCAGAGTTGGTTCCCGACACTCATGCTGCGAGCGGTCGCCATGCTGCGGGGGTTGTGGAGGAAGCTTACAGAAGAAAGAATCGGGGGAGCTACTGCGAACCATCTCTATCTCCATAAAGAAAGGTCATCATTCCCTCATTGAGAGCTCGTAGAGTTGGAAGGAACGGACTCCCTTTGAGCTGCATGCGGAGGAGGATGAGGATAAGTTGAACGTATGGGATCATCTCTAAGGGCAGTAGGAGGAGAAGAAGCAGCATGGGCAGTATGAGCTATGAGAGAAGTGGGGGCAGCTTGGGAGGAGCTGGATGCATCTGTTCTTAGGTGGACGTTCCTTTCGTCTAGATTATACACTCTTGCTCTTCTTCTTATCGCTCTGAGTTTGTAGAAACAGAGGCACTGGAAACAGGGACAACAAGGACTGAACGGAAATAAGGGACATGGATATCTTTTGGTAAAGAAGCATATGATGATGGAACAGAAGTTGTGTCAAAGGGAGCCAGAGCGGGGGCAAAAGAAATGTTGACCTCTCTTCTCGGGTCAAGTAGTTCGGTCCACCTTCATTTTGGGCAACGGTAAGCATTGGTTACCTTGTCTTTGACCGCTCTTTATGCAAAGGGCTTCTTGTTTTTCTTGTAGTCGGCAAGAGAAGAAAGATCAAAAGTAAATGGGAAATTGTAAAGGAAAAAGAAAATGAAAAAAAGAAAGTAAATAAAAAATGTGGAACTAAAGGTTCGACAACTTACTGAAAATTGTCGAGTCCTTGGGAACTATCCAGCAGCCATCACCACCATAATTCCCACCAACTAAAATGGTATCATGTTCCCATCGTTTATCTCCCTTCGGGATCTCAATTATCAGGGGCCCTCTGATCTCTGACGGACGAGGGGCGAGATAGTAGCTCTCATATTGGCGTTTAACTATGTAATAGCACCATAGTTCATCTATCCCTAGGTCCAGGTTATATCTCCTATTCATGGCTTCGAAGCAGAGGAGTACCCTATAAGAGCTTGGGTGAACTGAGATGGGGCAAGGCCAATGTATAGAACAACTCCTGGAAAAAGGGGGGAAAAGGAAGTTTGAGACCTAACGAAATGTATATTGGACTAAGAGTTATTTGGTATGAAGGCCTACACAGAAATCTCGTGGCTCTACTCTGTCCTAAAGCGCAAAGATCATTTGGAGGAAAATCTTCTTGATGGGAAGCTACAAGCTTCTTATATTCAGACTAAGTCCTAACCAGGGGAACGAGAAGTTTAGAAGGAGCTACGTCTTCCATCACTCAAAAACCAACAAAGGAAAGATTTACAGAAAATGAGAAAGAAAGAAGGAACTTACAGAAGTAAAAGTGACGAGTGAAGAAGAAAATGAAGAACATTGGCCCTTAAGTAGGCCACAAACGTAAAAAAACATTACAAACAAATTCATGAATTTCGAAATGAGGGAAACGAAAAGATGTGCGTAGAAGCCCAATCATGAAAAGGCGCGCTTGACGAGATGTAGAAAAGTGAACCGTTTGTGACTACTGACGAGTGAGAAAGTGACAATTGGTAAGGAAAGATAAGCATATCTTGATAGAATCGGTGTTGGTGGGCGGTACTGTGCATTCCCGAGAACGGGAAGCCATATAGAAAGAAAAGGATAGTAAATGCATCATTACTGGCTACGGGAAAACAAGGAGTTGCCGAAAAAGTTACAAAGCGGTAAACGTGTTCCTTACTTATTTCATTAGTTATATTATTATTATTGTTTGCTATCTATGTTTGTAGATTGTACAAATGGCAAATGGAATAATCATGAATAAAGAAAAAAAGTAATTCATCATTAGGGGCGGGCCGTCGGAAGATCACTTGGAGAATCGCGTCGCGTATTTCCAAGAATTACATGTGAGCAACAAACCATCATCATTACACTCCAACGAACAAAGCTTCATTGAGTGTAATGGAGGTAAATGAATAGGTATAGAATCTCAGCCCAGCCACGTGTACAAAGGGAACCAATCGGAAGAGAATATGAAGACCGTCGTCGTGGCATAATAGGAAAAGCTAAATCAAAACCGTAGGTTCAAACATACAATTAGAAGTGATTTAGTAGTTAAAGCTGATGTGCATAATTCTGGAAAATATTCGGGTAATCCCAAGATATGATGATAATTCTATAAATATGGTGACAATTTTGTTCTTAGAAATATTTAATTAGATTTTGTAAATCAAGAAAATACATGTAAATAGAGGCCGATTGTAAACATAATTCATTGAATACAAACCAAACAAAATCATTCATACCATCGGTATTATCGTTCTATTTTTTCTTCTCTCATTATTTTTCGAGTGTGAGGGAAAAATCCTTTACACCGATAATATTATAGATTTTTTCTAATTAATTCAAGTTAGAAAAATAAATTATATATTGGACTTAGCAATTTGCATTTTATTCCATTCCAAACCATAAAGATTAAAAGAAATATCAAAAGATGAAAGTTAAAATATCACTCCAAAAAAAGTTAAAAGAAGGCAACAAATAAGATTTTAGAAACAATAAGTTTTTTCTTTTGAAAAATCAAAAGATAAGTTAAAAAGTAAAGAATCTCCATAATTTAATGATACTTTTACTATTAAAAATTATTAATAAGATGTTAATTAAAAATTAGATAACTATCCATGCTTTATATTTTAGATATAATGCAAAATACAATATGTTCACTTTTTATGTACCAATATCTTAGTTTTATACCAATTATATAAAGTTGATTAACATTATAAATTACTAATTTTATCATTTCAGCATTGGTATATAATATGAATTCAATAGATTGAACTAATCTTGGTTATTGAATTAGTAATAATTTACGTAGAAACTTTGCTTAAAATTGCGTATTACAATTTTCTCACAGTTCCAAATAAAGAATACATTTCTAGCTAAATTATGATAATATCAAAATTAAAACTAAAATTAGAATTATAATGAATATCAAAATCGTTTATATCTCAATTTAGTTCATAGTGAGATTTTAATTATTATTCAATACATTTAATAATTCAAAATTATGTATTTAAATTTTGTTAGAATAATGAAATAGTTAGTTGATAGTTAGAAATATTATTCACTTTGACAGATGGCATAAAGTTGGTATGTACAAGTGACATAAGATGTTTTTAATTTTATTATTATACTATTCTGAAATAGATTTAATAGTTCTGATATGTGTTTCAAATCAATGGAATTAAAATTGGAAATTAAGTTTCCAAATTCATAAATTAATTAGTTAATATCTACAATTAAATTGGCATTTCAAAATTCTAGATTATAAATAAATTGATAAATCTTGACTGAAAATTATCACAAATTTCTAGATTTAAAATTAAATTTGATAATTTCATATTATTATAATATGTAATTCATTCATTATTTGTATTTCATCTTTTACTATTTTTGTAACTCATCTTTTATGACATTGAATTGAATTAAAGAATATGAGAGAGTTTTTCTTTAAATGTTTGTAACTCATCTTTTACGACAATGAATTAAGGGGTATACAGGTGTTTTGGGAATTACAGCAAAATCATTGGACATAATTCTCTAAATAGATTTTTGCAATTATCTACACTTTTAAAAGTAGCAGTGATTACATAGTAATTATTGATATATTACTTGATTGATTAATTAAGACTAAAATTATAACTTGGTCAATGTAAAATTACTTTAAATGCATAACATGTATAGAGTACAGATATATAGGATCATGATGCTAAGTATGACTATGATGCGACAACATACTTGTGGTAAGATTACGTATTCCCCTCATGATTATAAATATATTTTATCCTTTTTAATTTACATTTTACATGTGATATGAGACCAAATCTATTGTCAAGTCATATCAATAATGAGCACATAGTGTTATATAGCGTTTTTCTTACGTAGATATTATATCATATGAGATTTATTTTGGTTCAAAACAATAGTGAAACTCATTAATCAAACTGAATCAACAAAAAGAGAGATGTAATCAGGAAAATGCTTCGTCTTCTTCGCTACAAGACAACAGTTAGAGCGAGAAACTAATTGAGGGAAATTATGAGCCATGCAATAAGCCAAAACGGTATAAAAAGAAATAGTGAAGAGGAAAAAACATCACCTACGAACAGAGATATTACACGTAATAGCATGGATATTGACATCAACTTCTTCTCCATTGAAATAAGACCCTAAGCGTTTGAGAAAACATGAAGATGACTATCATCTTATCTATCACAAGCCTCTCCATGCATAACACAACTCAAGTTCCTTAAAGATTTAACTCTCACAGCAACAAGATATCCATTTTCATTTGACACAAGACACCACCCAATCGAACGGCAACTCGTCACCCATGTTACTTATTACATGTTAATAACATACATTCATTTAATTAGATAAGGCGTGACATTTTGTGTATCCGAATATAATATACAAATTGTGTAGTCATTTGACAAAGTCTACCCAGCTCATAATATTTTGATAATGTGTACGGGGTGCTAAATCGGTGTCAACGTGTCTTTTCAGATCATGACTTTAGATGTGGTCTTGATATCTATTCTCTCTATTCTAATCAAACTCAACGAAACATACTTGATGAAAAAACACAAACATGGACCTACGATAATTTTGGATAAGGTTGGGCCTGACCATCCAGAGAACCTGCCCACTTTTCATGGGGCTCGGTGGTTTCACTGATTTGGTTCTTTGGTGTGGATCGTTGGGTCTTGCGTGTGTTACTAAGAAAGGAATCATGGGAAAGTTTTCAATTTAATCATAAAAGTATTACATTGGTTAGAAAAATATCAAGAATGTACATACATACATATACATCCACAGGTATATACGTGTGTATATCTATATATAAATATATGTGTCTGGATGTGTCTATATATATATATATGTATATTCTTGAAATGTATAAATGTGTGTGTCTATTTTTTTATGTATGTATGCATATAGGGGTGAGGCTACTTGCATGAGAAGGGGGGCAATGCCCCCTTTGTTTTCCTATTTTGTGTGATATTTTATTAATAAAAATATTAAATTAGCAAAATTGATGTATCTTGCACCCTTAATATTTGAAATTAATTGTCTTTATTATCTTCATTTTGCCCTTTTAATCTTATTTTGCTCTTCTTTAGAATAAATCATGGCATTGCCCCTGTATGCATACATATTTGTTTGTATACATATATATTATATATAATTGCATACACATATTATATAGATAGAATATATTTACGCATCTTTCCCGTGAGCTCGCCGCCCACACCGTGAAGCTCTCCAACTATGGTCGGAGCTCTCCATCCATAGTTATCAAGCTTGTGCGTCCATAGCTGCAAAGCTTTATGTCAATGGACGCGATGTTCTGTCATCCAACAGTGCCATCAAACAAAGAAGATCCAACTGTGAAGTTTCCATGAGTTTTGGGAAGGGGCTGCTAGTCGGCGTTTTGGGGGGATATTGTTGAGACTATTTTTAATGGTTTTCAAAACCTTTTGCCTTTTTTTTTTTTAATTTTCTGACTCCTAAGATGGTTATTCTTGATGATTCTCATTTTATTTTCACCAAAATCCCTTATAATTTACTCTAATTACTTAGACACATTCTCTGATTTCAGTAATCACACAAAGCTTCTCACCTTCACTAATGTAAAGGATTTTTCCCATCTAATTAAAGATTAAAGGAAAAAGCATTGATAAAGGTAAACTTACGTGAGTATTATTGAGATAGAATGAGTGTTTAGGAGAAAGAAATTATAAGGAGTAAATGCATCGTGTCATATATGCCTGAATTGTCTTGAATATCGCCAATTTCATTTAATACTTTGATCTTATATAGGCTTCCCAAATTGTATGGGTTCAATTAAAACAATTAATATAAAATGAGGCACTCGTTATGCCTAAGGACTACATCCATTCGTGAGGATTATTCTGCTTGGCATGAGTCTCTTTCCCTTTCTCATTTCCCATCTGACTGGCTCAGCCGCCAATCAATCACAGCCACTTGGTAATTTCTTGGGGTTCCGAGCCAATTAGTCATAACCACTTGGTGGCCTACTAATCTGTCTTGTCTGGGTCACTCATCTTACTTAATTAATTACGCCCACTTGATCGTCGGTCTGAGCCTTTTTTTCCCGTTTTGATGTTCTTTCCCGTTCTTGAAGCGACAATCCTCGTTCGTGAAGCAATGATCCCTGTCTTGAAGCGATGATCTCCCGTTCTTTTAAGCGATGATCCCCGTTCTTGAAACGCTGATATGAGTGTCTCGCGGCTTCAGCCTGTAACTCATTTTTTCTTTTCGTTAGCCCTAGGTAGGTCCGCTTTGTCCGCGTGGTAGTGGGTGATTTTTACCTGTTCATTTGCCCCCCATTGCACGTTGGCAATGCTCGTCGATGTTCAATGAATGCTCTCAGCACGTGTCCCATTTTGGGAGAGTGGCTATCTTTGGTTCATTTTCATCAATTTAGGATCTTATTTTATTCTACAAAATATTAAGTGTTGCGCAAGAAAAGTAATTTAGCTTTAAATAATGAAATGACGTACAATTATTGCCTCATTTTTAGGGTTGCTGACACGCTCCTCAAAAATTTGATTCCATCTTAATGGCATCTTTATCTTATTGAAATATGTGTGCGCGTAGGTTTTGTTATTCCCCATGCACGTTGCTTCGTTTTATAGTTCTTGCGTTATGCGTGTTTCTGGTCCGTTAGGTTTTCTCTTATCCAGCTGTTTTAGGTAGACTGGCAGTAACCATTTTATTGTATCTCTTCCCTATGCACCTCTCGTTTAACCTTCCCCTTTTCAGAATTGGTGTCTTTTCATCTTCAAATCTGTTAAACGTTTTGAACTAGATTTTGGCGTCCGTAGCCTATCTCACATTGGTTTCCCTCATTTTTTTTTTCTTTTCACGCTCATTCCTATCTTCCATAAGTTTTACCTTCTTCCCTTCTTAGTCTTCGTGATCTCTTTTCTTCTCGTCCTTTATGTTTCATATTTCTCTCCCTAATAGTTATGGAGGAACATCCATTTAAGGTCATCGTTCCCCTAGTTAGAAATATGAACGAATTTACCTGCTTCGTTGCCCTTCACAGGGATGCTTTCCCGCCAAATGTAGTCTGTGATTTCAGGGAAGGAATCCCTAAATCTTTCCCATGTAATCCTTCCTACCAAATTTTTGTAGCCCCAATGTACATAGCATTAGGTTTAAACCTTCATTTCTCTCATCTTTTCCAAAAATTTTAGTACTTTCAATCTCGCCCCTTCCAAATATACCCCTAGTACTTATAGGGTTCTTCTAGGGATTGAAGCCCCCAATAAAAGGCATGATTTAAATATAGGGGTAGATGAAATCCACGCCGTGTACATAGTGAAAAGGCGTGGAATGTCCTACTCCTTGGCTCCCCGCGTGAGTGAGAATCGAAGAGGACTAGTCATTGACCTCCCTAGTAGGGATAAAGGCTGGGAGGAGGATACACTTCTTGTAGGTAAAAACTGGGGTGGCGACGATCGCTGGGTCATTCCCCAGATCTGAAGAGAGTTCAGTAAGTGGTTAGAGCTCTCCTTTCTTTTTATTTTTTCACTTTTGTTTTAACTTTATTGTTTTATCGTTGAGTTTATCTTTTCTAAACACTAACATGTTTTTTTGTTTTGTGCAGACAAGAATCTGAACAAGAGATCTTTTACCCTGAAAGAAGTTACCGTGCGACTTAGTGACACCTATAATTGTCTGGAGCGGGAATGGAGAGATCTTCTCGACCAATGAAGAGAGATCGAAGTTGTGGTCGCGCCCATTCCTGTTTCCTAATCTGTTATCCCATCATCTTCAGCAACTGAAGTCCCTCAGGCCATTCCTGTCGCAATCTCTGTTCCCTCCTTCCATCAAGTCATCTGGATAAGCTCTTCTGAATCTTCAGAATCAGAGCGGGAAGGATAAAGGTTTGATTAGGAAGAAATAGAGCATGAGGCTCAACGGGAAGCTGCTTAGAAGGAGTCAGATGTCCAAGCATGTAAGGATTAATTTATGAGGGTACCTGGAGAGGGCAAGCGCCAGAAGATGGAGAATGTCAGCTCGTCAGGTACCGCTTTAGATGATGTTACTCCTTTCGTCCATGAACTTCCTGCCCTCATTGCTGATCTCCCCACCCCTGTTGCTGATGAGGTTCCCCCTATTGCGAAGAAAACTATCGTGCCTCCTCCCTCACCTGCTAAGAAGTTAATCTCCCCTTCCTCTGGTTCTCCACATCTGTCTAAAGTGATGGGTGTCTGGAGGTGGCAGCGATACCTCGTGGCTCCACCAGTTCCTACTGGCGTTAGTTTCTTGAAGGACTCCCATTCTTCGCACGTGGTTGTAAAGGGGATTATGTCTGAGGTGGATGCTCTTGTACTCTGCCAGATGTCCATTCACGATAAGGTCATCAACCTGAATCATGCTCTGATGCAGGTTTTTTTATTTTTATCTTCTTACATCCTTATTTTTCCTGTGTATATCTTTTTCTAATTTTTGATAACACTTTTTGAACAGGCTGTGACTTACCACAATAGGCTATAGGAAGATATTCACGCTGTTAAAGAGGAGGTAGTCGGTTGTAGGAGAAAGATAATGGAGACCACCAAAGCTTATGGTGTTGTTGCCTCAGAACGGGATGATCTCAAGAAGGTGGAGGCTGACCTTCAATGGGTTGTTGCCCGCCTGACTTCCGAGCTTTATGCGGCCATGGCTAAACAGTTGAAGCTTGAGTGGTCATTGCGGGAGGCAGAAAGGGTCGTCGAGATAAGCGGGGAGAACCTGTCTATCGTTGAGGCAAAGCTCGCTTAGGCCGAGGATACATTGGCTAACTTGCGTTAAGGAGAGGCTGGTCTTACGGCCGAGTATGACCAGATGGCCTATATGGCAGGTTATCGTGATGAGAAGATTGATAAACCTCATTGCATATCACTTGTCAATCTTCCTGATGAGCCCATTGATCCCGAGGCTGAGCTCCCTGCTTCCACCACTGAAGCAGCTGCTGATGTTACTACTGAGGGTGCGTAAACTTAGCATTTTTTTCCTTTCTTTCTTACACTTTTCATTTCCTTGTACTTTTTTTCTTTTGGAATCATTTTGTAACTTTCTCACTCTTTAATGAAATTACTCCATTCCTCAATATGCTTTTTCCATTTCCTTTCATTTTTTGAAAGTTAGTATAAGTTCATCAATCAATCTTGCCTTTAGTAAATCTCCATAAGCAATAAAAGATACTTTTTCTTTTAATGGTTTCCATGGTTTCAATTTAAGTAAAATCATCAATAACTTAGTCCTTTAAATACTTGGAAGTTGCTTCAAGAAATGTCTAAGCAAGAGTGTGTTTACCGGTTTTTGTCTATTTCTACTTTTTATCTGTTGGTGCTGGAATTTCCTTTCCATTTATTGCAAGTGAGCTTGTTGGGGTCGCCCAATCATTTTTTCTTTATGAGAGTAGAGCTTAACGGTTTTTCCGTGCCCTTAGTTCCTTCTGGGAGTAGGACTTATGAATTGTCTCTCCCAAGGACTTTTTAATGCCCTTAGTTCCTTATAGGAGTAGGACTTATGAAATGCCGCTCCCAATGACTTTTTAATGCCCTCAGTTCATTTTGGGAGTAGGACTTATGAACTGCATTTTCCAAAGGCTTTTTCATGCCCTTAATTTCTTCTAGGAGTAGGACTTATGAACTGCCCCTCCCAAAGACTTTTTAATGCCCTTAGTTCATTATAGCCGTATGACTTATGAACTGCCCCTCCTAAGGACTTTATAATGCCCTTAGTTCCTTATGGGAATAGGATTTATGAATTGTCCCTCCCAATGACTTTTTCATGCCCTTAGTTCTTTCTGAGAGTATGACTTATGAACTGCCTCTCCCAATGACTTTTTAATGCCCTTAGTTCCTTCTGGGAGTAGGACTTATGAACTCCCCCTGCCAATGACTTTTTAATGCCATTGATTCTTTCTGGGAGTAGGACTTATCAACTTCCCCCTCCAAGGACTTTTTCATGCCCTTAGTTCATTTTTACTAGTGCTTCAGTTGAGGAGAGAAGATTGACACCACTATATTTACATGGAAAACCTTTGTGGAAAAAACCGTGAGAAAGATGTCTCATTATAATGGATCTTTTAAATTCTTTACACACCATATAAGAATTGTGAAATCGAGAAGTACTCTTGTGCTAGAGGAATTATTGAGTGGGAGGATACCGACTCCCCAATCAGGAACTGCTTGGTTAATATTATAACCGCGTCAACGATGCGGAGGGGCTGCTTCCTCTTATCCCTCATGTCTTCTTCTCGACTGTCTTTCTCAGTCTTGTATTTTTGTTCGTCTCTTTTCACAAATTGGCTAAGGTATCCTTCTTTGATCAGCTGCTCAATATAGTCTTTGAGCTGAAAATAGTCTCGCGTGTAATACTCGTTGCTCTTATGATAGGAGCAAAATTATCTTTATCTTTGTAACTAGGTTGTATAGTGAACGGGGCTTATCTTTTCAGCCAAGATTTATCTTTAATTATCTCTAGTATTTTGTTGATCAAGATGATCAACGGTGTGTAGACCTTGTCCCTCTGGTGGATTCTATCAAAATCTCGCATCTGGTGGGTATTCCTGTTTTGCTGGACTTTCTTCCCATCCATTCTTTCTATTTCGTCATGCTTTCATTCTTTCAGATCTTAAACTTCTTTCCCGCTTCCGGGATTCTTCTTCTTTCTATTCAATCGTTCTTCGCATACTCCTTTTCTTCCTCCAATGTAATATAGGCTCGTGCCCGTTGGAATACCTCCGCCATGGAAAGGGGCTTCACCTTGAACAAGTTCTTGAAAAAGGGTGACTCTTGGGCCAGACCTCATCGGAAGGCCAATCTGCCAAACTAGTCATCGCAGTTCTCGATCTTGAGTATTTCATCTTTGAAGCGGTGAGTGTACTCCCGCAGGACTCCCCTTCCTTGGTGGAGATCGTCATTAGATGCCATGAGTCTTCCATGACGATACGGAGTGGTACCACTTCAAAGTCATCCCGTCTAAACTGGTAGGAAACATTCTACATATCAGCTTGTCGTCGTATTGGTACAACGCCATGTCTTGTCTCACAGTCGGAGATGGTCTACGTGATCAAACTTCCCTTTGTAGCATTTGAACCTGGGCGCAACGAATTTTTTGAGTACGGGCTTTTGGGCTTAATGGTGTCCTGATAAGAGATTCAAGGTTATTTTTTTCTCTTACTCTCGAGATTCCTTATCTCTATCTTATTTTGGTCGAACAGCTCTTCGATTGCTTCTTCTGACATGACTAAGGATTATCGAGCCTCTCCCGTAATTTTCTTCACAAGGTTTTACGGATGAACCTTTTCTTCCCATCGTACATTTCTATCGTTCTCGCAGTCCCTTGCCTTTCGTCTTGTTGGTTGCGCTCGGAGTGGGTTTCCTGTTCATCATCATTCACCCATTGGCTGACCTATGCTCGCGTTTTCACGAGTTCCTGTTGTAGTGTGTTGATTTGCTCTTGCACATTCTACCATGCATCGTGCATTGCTTTAGTGTTCCTTCTTTTCATCTCGTGCATCTCGTTCAGGATTGTGTGCAGCATTTTTTAGGTGGGTCCGGTTGATCTGCGTGCTCATCTTTATTTCTAGCGTTGGAGCTGGTTCTAGGCATGTTTACGGTTTGGTAGGGTAGGTCTCCTGAGCTTTTTTCTCAGACTCTTAATGAAAGCAATGATTTTTCCAGTCTAATTAAAGATTAAAGGAAAAAGTATTGATAAAGGTAAACTTACGTGAGTATTAATAAGATAGAGGGAGTTTTTAGGAGAAAGAAATTATAATGAGTAAATGCACTGTCATATATGTCTGAATTGTTTTGAATATCTCCCCTTTCATTTAATACATTGACCTTATATGAGCTTCCTAAATTGTATGAGTTTGATAAAAACAATTAATATAAAAGGAGGCACTCGTTATGCCTAGGGGCTACATCCATTCGTGGAGATTATTCTGCTTGGTATGGATCCCTTTGCCTTTCTCATTTCCCATTTGTCTGACTCAGCCGCTAATCAATCATATCCACTTGGTGATTTCCAGGAGTTCTGAGCCAATCAGTCACAGCCACTTGGTGGCCTATCAATCTATCTTGTTCGGGTCACCCAACTTACTTAATCAATTACGGCCCACTGATTGTCGGTCTGAGCCCATTTTTTTCCTGTTCTGATATTTTTTCCCATTCTTGAAATTACGTTCCCCGTTCTTGAAGCGATGATCCCCATCTTGAAGCGATGATCTCCCGTTCTTTGAAGTGATGATCCCCGTTCTTGAACCAATGATAATATGTTTATGAGTGTCTCACGACTTCATCCCCTAACTCATTTTTGTTTTTCTTCCGCTTCCCGCGAGCCCTAGGTAGGTCCCCTTTGTCTATGTGGTAATGAATGTTTTTTTACCTATTCAACAGAAAATGTTAAAAATCTCTTTTTTAATTAATATTCCATTGTTTACCTATTAAACCATTTAAATTTCCTCCAAAACGAAAAGAAAATAATTATTTAAGTTATTCTCAAACTATATATAGGCAACTAAAATAAAAAATGTAACCAATAACAATGGTACGTCAACATTTATTTCTTTTTTTTACAGCAAATGGATTTCATTAATCAAGAAGGATGTATATCATTAAGCAAGATAGCTCTATGACAAAGAGGAGCATCTTGCCAAAGGGAAGGACTAGCATGCACGTGAGCCACTCAAACTAGAGCATGAGCAGCCTCATTGGCTTGTCTCTTAACAAATCAGACCTTAAAATTTGTTGCATCAAGACATAACAACCTACAAGACTCCACAATACAACCAAGTTCATGATCATCATCACCCTTGAAATTGAAACATTCATTTCTTAAAAAAGGCCTTTGGGGCATTTCGAGAAAAACATTATTTGTTTGGACTTGAAGGTTGACTATAGATATATATATATATATCACCCTTGAAATTGAAGCATTCATTTCTTAAAAAAGGCCTTTGGGGCATTTCGAGAAAAACATTATTTGTTTGGACTTGAAGGTTGACTATATATATATATATATCTTCTTTTTTTCTCTTGACTATTTCTCCACCTAAATTAGGGATGTGCATTGTTCGATTCATTCAGTTAGTAAGGTATTTTTATGATCGAACCGAATTTACCTCACCTAAAATACCGAACCAAACCAGTGTAATCGAAAGAACCAAACAGAATGAAACCGAAGTAATCGGTTGAGTTCGATTACTTGTGACCGGTTTGGCTACAATTATAAAACTTCCAAAAATATAGTAAAAATAATTAAATTGAAAACATCAACACTCAACACAATTAATATATATATATATATATATTAATTAGACATATATTATTAAAAATTATATATACATAAGTGTGTGTGTGTGTATATATATATATATATATAAAGTTGTAATCGGTTCGAACCGATTATAAGTTTATTGTAAAATATAATCGAACCGAAAGTTTGATTATTTAAATTAACGAACCGATTACATTTATCGTAATAAAAAAACTGATTGAACTGAACCGATTCGGTCGGTTCTTAAAAAATTTACACACCCCTATTCTAATGGCACGTTTACTAAACTTTGGATTAAGAATTTGGATGTTGGATTAAGGATTTGGGATTTAGGATTTGGATTTAGGATTTTTAATATTGTGTATACTATGAATTTGTATATTTAGATTAGATCATTTGGATTATGTAATATTAGGTAAGTTTACTATAATACCCTTCAATTAAAAATGTTACTCTTTTAAACAATAATTAGGGGTCGGATCCAGTCGGGGTTAAGGTGGGTCTCGGTCTGGGTTTGGGTCAGAGTCAGGGCCTGGGGTTGAATATGGGTCGGGATCCGAGCTGGTTCTAGGGTCGAGTGTCGGGGTTCGGGGTTCGGGGTCGGTTCCGGGGTCACGGTCAAGGTCAGGGTTTGGGTGTCCGGATTGGGGTCAATTTCATGTCTGGGTCCAGGTCAGGGTTAGGGTCTAAGGTCAAGGTTGAGGATAGGGGTCGGGTTTGGGCTTCGAGGTCCGGGTCCAGGTCGGGGTCCAGGGTCCGGGTCAGGGTCCAGGGTTGGGGTCCAGGCCGATTCTGGGGTCGGTGTCCGGATCGGGGTTGGGGTCTGGGGACTGTGACCGGGGTCGGGGTTGGGGTCTGGGGACTGTGACCGGGGTCGGGGGCGGGTCGGGGTCGGGGGTCGAGGCTGGGGTTCAGGGATCAAGGTCAGATACGGGGTTCGAGGTCCGGATCGGGGATGATGGTCAGGTTTCAGAGTCGGATTTCATTTCCGGGGTCGGGGTTGGTTTCAGGATCTTCCGGGCTTGGTCGGGTTCAAGCCTGGATCGGGATTGGGTTCCAGGGTCTGAGGCCGGGTCGGGTCATAAGAAACTAGTATATTTACCCACGAGTATTTTTGTCATCCCTATATAGAAGGTAAAATGACACTATAATTTAAAATTTTTAGAAAATGGTATTTTTTTACTTTTAATATTAAAACTAATAAAGATTTGGATTAGGATTTGTAGTTTCTCATTTTGATTTGGATTACAAATCCGTCAAAACTTGGATTATCAATCCAAATTCTTTAGATTTGTAATCTAAATCCGTCAAGTAAGCATACCATAAATTCTTAATTTCAGACAGTTTCAAGAGATACATCAACAGATGTCGATTTGCCAAAAACTGAGTCGAGCACCTCGTAACACATAACATAGAAATATGGAAAACACCTGTCAAAAAGTAAATGCCAGGTGGTATCTGATGCATAATTTTTCCATTAATGAAATAAATAGTCAGCTTAATTAAATATATAAATTAATGTTTTGCTTTTGTTCCAAAAGGGCACCATTTTCGTCCTCTCTAATGGCCTATTGTCTATTGATAATTTTATCATTTCCATGAACGTTTTTCTTCATTGTTTATATTAGTTAGAAAAAAATCCACCAGAGACAGTGTTTGTCCCAATTAGACTCCACCTTACTTTTCCAGTACAATTCACTAGAGAGTGAGCCATTCAACGAACAGTTCCTATAGAATCAATTAAGGTTATCAAGTGGATCTGATCTCATGCTTTTGTCATTACCCTACCAACTGTGTTTAGGCAAATGGCTTAATTAGGCAGACATCACATGTAGTTTCAAAGTCTGGACGTATATTCTCTTTACTTTTAATGTAATCAACATAAAACTCAAACCGTATAGAATGACTATAACTTTATGTTAACAGTCTAATTATTAATTTCCTTTTCAAAATAATCTAATTACATGCTATATGTTATGTCTCATCCAACAATATACGAGAGACGTGTGACTGTGTGAGAGTAAATCCAAGGCTTTGATTTTTCTTACCAAATCTTTCAAGATTCGTGTAGAAGTTAGAAATTCACTGTCGATGATATTATCACATGTTATTTGATGTCATCTGATGAACACAAAGAAGAAAAATAACATGAAAATATTAGCTTGACATCGGTGTGGAATAGTCTTTCATTAACTGGAAAATATGAATGAGTTTTTTATTTATTGAATCAAAAAGTCAATTTCATCTTAAAAAGGCTTTGTATCTTCTTTTTTGACTTGCGATTACTTTGATCTTGAGACACTACCGTATGTCATTCTGTATTATTGTCATTTTGTCATTTTCGTTAAGTCTGAGTACGGGATATGGCCTTTTGTATATTCGGCGTTATGTCATAATTTGACCTTATGTTATCTTGTATAAGATTCAGTCAAATTATGACATTACGTCGCCTCTAGTTAGATTCAGTCATATTTTGACCTTACTTCGCCCTGTATGAAACAAGGTCAAAATGTGTATTATGTCATATTGTATAAGACTCGATCATATTTTGACTTTATTCCGTCTTGTATAAGATTCGACAAAGTTATGATCTTATGTTGCATCTCACACTAGGTTCAGTCATAATTTGACCTTATGTCATATTCAACTTGCACTTAAGTATTTTGGGGCTTTTAAAAGGATCTTATACAAGAATTGGGCCGAGTAGGCCCTTATGGGAAATAAATCCATAACATAACTTATTGATACTCTACAGTTTTAGAATATATCCGTAAAGTAGCGTGTGATAACTATTTATTTGTATTTAGTTATTTCTTAGACATTCATATTACTGAATTTTTTATGAATAAATTGAAAGTTTCATTTTCAATTAAAGCGTGTTTATAAGTTACTCAAGTCTTGGAACTATTGTCAATGAAAGAAGAGTGAATACAGAAGCATCTCCAGACGAACACTTCTGAAATAAAACAGAACGATATTCGTAGTCTTAGGATCGACTGGACAATCAAATATGATTACGACTGTTACGTAGAACTGTTGGATGTCAGTCTTGGGGCTTAAGAGTGGAGACTCAAACGGTTAACCTAAACATTTTATGAATATGTTGAATAGACCGGTAACAAATTAGTTTAGAGCCCAAAATTGTTTACCTAGCTCTAAATGTAATTGTTACACCTTAAGGGTATTTTCATAATTACTTTAATCCTAAGGTGAAACGTAACTTGACTTGGTTAGTTACAATTTTTGATATGTCAAATGAGTGAATTCGAATTGGCAGGCAATACCTCGACTGTTGAGATTCTAATTTAATTAAGTAGGAGCTGCGTGATTCACAAATATGAAAATTCATGGTTGGATTACGAAAGCAATAATATCACCTTAAGCTTTATTGATGGGTCTGTGAATAAATTAACTTGTCCAAGTATTCGATGAAATGAGACTTTGAATAAGACTTGTCAATTATATGAGATAAATCACTATAATGTCTTTCTTAATACACAGTCAATAAAAGAGTTAAGGAAATAATAACAAGAGGGATAAAATAGTAGTTTTACATTCCGCTCTTGTTACTGATATTTATGTTGAATAATAAGTTTAAGATATTATGTGGACCGTGAAAATAAATAGAGTCTAATTACACCAACAGAAAATGTAGCGCGCATGAATCAAGAGTTGATTCAACATCGAACCTATAGTGAAGTCGTATGATATCAGAATTAAATAGGTCGAGAATTTATGGAGATATATTCGTCGGGTATTTGAATCCTAAGCTTTGTTCATGTGGGTCCATTCGGTCTCGGAAATAGCTTAGAGGACAAGAATAGAAAAACGAACTAAGTTGGACCAAAATATGTTTTTGTGCCAAGACATATTTCCTACACCTATATATGATATGTGATGTCACTTAAATTAGTTAAGTGTAATTATTGTATTGAATTAATTAATTTATTATATTCTAATCATTGGATAATTATTTAAATAAAATAAATTAATTAATCAAGTGATAATGATCAATTATATTTATCAATTGGATTGATGAATTTCGGTTCAACTAAAACTCTAGGAGATGATGTAATTTTTGGCAATAATAGATAATTAGGAAAAAAATTTGGAAATTTTATAATACATTGGTATATTTGTGAATACCAAAAATTATCTTTTGATAAATATCTAATAGCAATTTGATTGCAAAGAGATAACGAGTATTAGATACAGTTTTTATCAACAAAAAAGAGAGAAAAACGTTTTCTCCTCCCACTACCGTTACCGCCAAAATTAATCTGAATAAAGGAAAATTTGATTTTTCTTCTTCAATCATTTTGAGAGCTCAAACTCAAATTCCTACGTGAAATTCTTCTGAGATATATTTTTTGAAATTAACGGATGGTTGTTGGTGAACTAATTCAGAAAGCGTTCATGGAAGATCAAGTTCATGATTTTGATCTTAAAGCTTGAAGAACACGAAGAATGCTCGAGTGAGTTCCACCAATTCAGAAATTATACGATACAGAGTAAAGGTTAAAAATTAATTTCCCTTAATACATTCATTTTAATATTGTATATGCATGATCAAACTAAAATTGGTTTTAAATTATTTAATATGATTCAATAAGTTAAATCGAACTTTTTTTATATTCTGCTCACGAACCGTTCGTGGTTCAAATCTAATTTTCTTTTATTTTCAAACTAATCGATCCTAACAATTGGTATTTGAGCGTAGGTTTAAGATTATGCATATAGATAATTAAAATGAACGTATCGTGAATTTTATGGATATTGACATATGTTTGTATGGTAGATTCAAATTTATTTTGAATATGTTTTGTGATTGGATCTCGAACTGTTGACTTTAGACATTTCTGATTTAAAATTGATGTACTCCGAATTTGAGGCATATGAATTTATGTAATTTAATTATTCTAATTGTTGTAAATTTTAAATTCATTGTAAATTCATCATCGCCTTGAAATCGTTATCGGAAATCGCTCGAAATTGTCGCTGAGAAGTTACCGGACAGCCACCGAGAAGACGCCAGAGCTACTGTTCACGATGACACTGTTCACGGTGGTACTGTTCATGCCGGTGCTAATCATCGATGGTACTATTCACCACTGGTCGGTGCTGTCATGTGTTGTCCGTTACACTATAGAGTCCTAATCGGATTAGGAAACCTAGGGTTTTTTAAATTCAAATTTTGAAATATGATTTCAAAATCAATCTTAGTCCCTTATTTAATTTCAATTTAATTTGTTAAAATTTTCAACACTTGTATAATAGTCATTTATTTTAAAATTATTTTAAAAATAATCAATTTACTAATTACTTGATAATTTATTTAAATTGAAAACTATTTTTTAAAAATTAGACTAATATTTTCTAAAGTGTTACAAAATGGTGGGATAACAAGGAGACGAAGGAGCAAATTGCAGACACCATGAAGATTAGTTCATAAATTAATATGTAATTTATTTACTATTCTTTTGTGGTTTGTAATTAGAAATGAGCCAATAGAGAGGTTAAATTTAAATGTATGATTTAATTTTAATCTCGCATCATCATATAACATGCCATATAGATTAGAGATATGCTAATATCAAATTACCATATAGCATGTACATGCATCATTGTAGATTAATTGATAATGATTATTATTTAATTACAATGCAAAATTTATAATGGTTATGATTTTAAATTGAGATTTAAAATTAATAAAGGATTTATAAATTTCATCATGTTTTTCAAATTAATAAAGGTTATGTTTTTTGAAAAACAACCAAAAATCTAAGTTTTTTCAAAAACTAAGTGGGAGGGTCATTTAAGTTGAAACGTTCTCAAGTTCTTGAACGCAAACTTGATCGTGCCACGAGGAAGGGTTATAACCGCCCATAGCGGTGCTCACTTGAATGTGAGAAACTTTAGAATTGTGTCACTTTGAGTCATCGAGTTTTTTCAGAAGCTAAGACATCTAAAGGGAGTGGTAGGGCAAAGCCGTCCCATAGACGGATTGCTAGTCCATAGCAACATTTAAGAGTCGATGCGTTGCTTAAACATTTAGGCTGAAGCACATTGGAATCCCCCCCCCCCTCACAGGGGCTAGTCAATGGGGACAAGGTGACTAAAATCATTGGTGATTGGTTAAGCTAGATGTGAAGACATTTGAGCGTTAACCAAACGAGAGGAGTCTTGATGTGATAGGAGATAGTTTGGACTTTATCCCTCGATGAGACAAGCTATCATTTTTTATCATAACATCATGGAGGAAATATTTTTTTTAATGGATTTTAAAATATTTAGTAGTTGCATCATGCATCATACTTTCTAGCTTTACTTTCTAACAATTGAGCATTTACTTACACCACTTTATTTATTCTTTTCAGTAATCATATCACTATCGTCTCTCTCAACTATTCTTAACGCGAATAAATTCAACGAAGATTATGTGGATTGGAAATGAAATCTTCATATAATGTTGATGGTAGAAAAGCACAAGTTCGTGCTCAGTACGCCTTGTCCTTTTGAGCCTATTGTTGAATCGACTCAAGAGAAAAATGATGCTTATGCTTCTTGATTGCGTTCTGATGAGATCACCAGATATTACATGTTGGTATCTATGAGCAATGTGTTGCAACAGCAGCATCAAAACTTTGAAACCGCCGGCGATATGATGTTAAACATCACCGAAATATGCGGGGATCATGGTCGTCAAGCTAGACAGATAGCTGTGCGTAACTTCATGAACTATAGGATAGAACCTGGAACTCCTGTAAGGGAACATATGTTGTTGATCATAAATTATCTAAACGAGATGGAGATCATGGGTGTTGAGGTCGATGGCGAGACTCAAGTGAATATGATCTTAGTGACTTTGCGTAGTACTTTTGAGAACTTCAAGTTTAATTATTCAATGAATAAGCTGAAATACTCACTTCCTGAGCTCATGAAGGAGCTACAAGCTGCTGAGACCCTGTTTTTGAAGGGTAAGAGGAAATCTATAGAGGCTGATTTTACTGAAAGTAGGCCTTCCAACTCTAGCTCTAAGAAAAAACAGAGAAGGGGTCAAAGGAAAGAAGCAGAAACTGAGAGCTGCTAAAGGCAAGAGCACCGCAAGAGTAGACAAGTCAAAAAACAAGTGTCATCACTTTGGAGTTGTTGGTCATTGGAAACACAACTGCCCAGAGTATTTCAAAGAGTTGAGATCTAAAGGTATAGTAATGGTTACTGAGACCTGTTATGTAGCTGACTCTACTTTTTCTTGGATTGTAGACTCTGCAACTACTAACCACATCTGTTGCTCCCAACAGGGGTTCAAGAAAATCAGAAGGGTTGACGAGGGCGAGTTTAGCTTCCACTGGGGGAATGAAGCACTAGTATCGGCCTAATTTGTGAGAACTTTTAAATTATGTTTTGAGAAACATTTTATTATTTTGCATGATGTTTATTATGTCCCAAGTTTTGGGAATAATTTGATTTCTATTGGTGCATTAATTGAGCAAGGATCTGATCTAAAATTCATTGATAAAGATATTGGTATTCTTAGAAATGAATGCTTAATTACTATTGCAAGAATGATCAATAAATTGTATCATGTAAAACCTGTAGTACCCATGATTTGTGACACTGAAGTGAATAACGATTCACATAGGAATAGTAAAATGTTGAACTATGTCTCAACCGATCTAACCTATCTGTGGCACTTACATCTTGGTCATATTAGCCTAGACAGGATTAAAAGACTTGTGAATGATGGTCCTTTGCAATCTTTAAGTGTGAGTTCACTACCCACATGTGAATCCTGTATAGAAGATAAAATGACCAAGAGACATTTTTCATTAAAAGGTGAAAGAGCCATCAATGCCTTGAACTCATACATACTGATGTATGTGGGCCATTAAATATCCAAGCAAGAGGAAGTTATCAATACTTCGTAACCTTCACTGACAACTACTCACATTTTAGTCATGTTTATCCAAGCAAGAGGAAGTTATCAATACTTGGTTGAAAAGTAATTAGAAAAATAAATCAAAACACTATGATTTGATCGTGGTGGAGAGTACTTGCTAGGTGAGTACATGTTCTAAGACTGAAGACAGGCAAGTTGACTAGTCATTCAGAATTGTGCATGTTTGTAGGATATCCTATGAGAACGAATGGGTATATCTTCTATAGTACGACTGACAAAAAAACATTCTTTAGCTTGAATTCTCATTTTCTAGAGGAATTATTGAGTGGGAGAACACCGACTCCTCAATCAGAAATTGCTTCTTATTCAATAATGGAAGAACCATGGCAGGAGCCAGATACTTTAGAGCCTTGACGTAGTGGGAGAGTTGTGAGACAATCTGAAAGGTACATGTCCTATGGAGAAGCTTTGAGAGGTGTCTCAGACAATGACCTAGATGAACCAATCTCTTACTCAGAGACCATGGCTGGTCCGAAAGCAAACTTATGGCAAGAAGCCATGGACGTTGAGATACATTAGATGTACTCGAATGGAGTCTGGAAACTGGTAGATCCTTCTGAAGAGATAAAACCTGTAGGATGTAAATGAATCTATAAGAAGAAAAATGGTCCAGATGGGAATATAGAGACATTCAAAACTACGCTAGTGGCCAAGGGTTAAACACAAAGAAAATGTATAGATTACGAGGATACCTTCTCACCGATAGCCATGCTTAAATCCATCCGAATCTTTTTGTCCATTGCTACTGCCCTTGATTATGAAATATGACAAATGGACGTCAAGAATACCTTTCTGAATGGCAATCTTGAAGAGTGTATTTATATGGCTCAACCAGACAGGTTCATGGAGAAAGACCAAGATGGCAAAGTTTGTGAACTGCGGAAGTCCATTTATGGACTTAAGCAAGCATCACAGTCGTGAAATATTAGATTCGATGAAACTGTTAAGAACTATAGTTTTGAACATTTGGTGGACGAACCCTGTGTGTATAAGTCGATACACGAAGGGAATGTGATTTTTCTAGTCTTGTACGTAGATGATATTCTACTCATTGGGAATGATGTAGGAAAATTATATGATGTCAAGTTTTGGCTTGCAAAGCAATTTGACATGAAAGATCTTGGAGAAGCTAAATTCGTCTTAGGTATTCAAATCTTATGAGATCGGAAGAATAGACAATTGACGCTTTCTCAAGCATCTTATATTGATAAAGTGTTGGATCGCTTTAGTATGCAAAACTCCAAGAATGGATTTCTTCCCATTAGACATGGATTCAGCCTCTCCAAGGAGAAGTCTGCCAAGACTCATCAAGAAGAGGAAGACATGAAAAGGATACCCTATGCTTCAACCGTAGGAAGCCTCATGTAAGCGATGCTTTGCACTAGACCTGATATTTGCTATGTTGTGGGCGTAGTAAGTCACTTCCAATATAATTCTAGAATCGAGTATTGGAATGTCGTCAAGCATATCCTTAAGTGTCTTAGGAGAACAAGGAATTACATGTTTGTGTATTCAAGTAGTGACTTGAATATGACGGGGTATACAAATTCCAATTTTCAAGCTGATAAGGACTCTAGGAGGTCCACTTCAAGATTGGTGTTCATCCTGAATGGTGGAGTAGTTGTATGAATAAGTATCAAGCAATCTTGCATTGTTGATTCTACCATGGAAGCTGAATATATAGCAACTTGTGAAGGCAAATGAGGCCTTATGGCTTAGGAAGTTCTTGAAGACTCTAGAAGTTGTTCCAGGCGCTGACAAGACCATGACACTTTATTGTGATAACAGTGGGGTTGTAGCGAATTCTAAGGAACCTAGAAGCTATAAGAGATCCAAACATATAGAACGTGAGTATCACCTGATTAAAGAGATTGTTTAGCGTACAGACGTTGTGGTTACACATATTTTGATGGTCAACAACCTGGTAGATCCATTCACGAAGATTTTAAGCAGTAAAATTTTTTATGGCCATCTGAAGTGCTTGGGGATAAGAGATTATACACATCTGCCTTAGTCCAAGTGAGAGATTGTTGGAATATATTCATAAAGTATAGTGAAATAACTATTTATTTGTACTTAGTAATTTCTCAAACATTTGTATTTCTGAATTTTTTATGAATAAATTGAAAGTTTTATTGCAAATTAAAGAATGTTTTCAAATTACTCAAGTTCTGGAACTATTGTCAATGAAAGAAGAGTGAAGACATAAGCGTCTCCAGACGAACTCCTTTGAAATAGTTATGAATGATATTCGCAGTCCTAGGATCGACTGGACAATCCAATCTGATTACGACTGTTAGGTTAAACCGTTGGATGTCAGTCTTGGAGCATAAGAGTGGACACTCAAATGGTTAACCTAGACATGTTATGAACATGTTGAATAGACCGGTAACAAATTAGTTTAGAACCCAAAACTGTTTGCCTACTTCTAAATCTAATTATTACACATTTAGGGTATTTTCATAATTATTTTAATCTTGAGGTGAATACATAACTTGACTTAGTTATTTGCAATATTTGATATGTCAAATGAGTGAGTATGAATTGGCGGGCAATACCTTGACTGTTGGGATTATAATTTAATTAAGTAGGAGTTGCATGATTTACAGATATGAAAATTCATGGTTTGATTGCGAAAGCAACAATATCACCTTATGCTTTATTGATGGGTGTGTAAATAAATTAACTTGGCCAAGTATTCTACGAAATGAGTCATTGAATAATACTTGTGAATTATACGAGACAATTCACTATAATGTCTTTTTTATTCACAGTCAATAAAAGAGTTAAGGAAATAATAACAAAATGAGTAAAATGGTAATTTTATATTCCTCTCTTGTTACTGATATTCACGATGAGTATTATGTTAAAATATTATATGGACTGTGAAAATAAATAGAATTTATATACACCAGCAGAAAATGTAGAGCGCATGAATCGAGAGTTGATTCAGCATCAATCTCATAGTGAAGTCGTACGATGTCAGGATTAAATATGTCAGGAATTTACGGAGATAAATCCACCCAGTATTTGAATCCTAAGCTTTGTTCATGTAGGTCCATTCGGTCTCAGAAATAGCTCAGAAGACAGGAATAGAAAAACGAACTAAGTTGGACCAAAATGTGTTTTAGTGTCAAGGCATATATCCTACACCTATATGTGATAGGTGATGTCACTTAAGTTAGTTAAGTGTAATTATTATATTGAATTAATTAATTTATTATATTCTAATTATCGAATAATTAGTTAAATAAAATAAATTAATTAATCAATTGATAATGATCAATTATATTTATTAATTGGATTGATGAATTTCAATACAACTAAAACTCTAGGAGATGATCTAATTTCGGCAATAATAGATTATTAGGAGAATTTTCAGAAATTTTATAATATATGAGTATATTTGTAAATACCGAAAATTACCTATTGATAAATATCTAATAGAAATTTGATTGCAAAGAGATAACGAGTATCAGATACACTTTGATACAAAAAAGAAAGAAAAATGTTCTCTCCTCTCACTACTGTTGTCATCGAAATTAAACTGAAGAACTCAAGATTTGATTTTTCTTTTTCAATCGTTTTGAGAGCCCACACTCAAATTTCTACAAAAAATTCTTCTGAGATATATTTCTGAAATTAACTGGTGGTTATTGGTGGACTAATTTAGAAATCGTCGTGGGAGATCAAGTTCGTGATTTTGATCTTAAAGCTTGAAGAACACGAAATTGGTTTTAAATTATTTAACCAGTTCAGAAATTCTATGATATAGAGAAAGGTGAAAAATCATTTTCCCTTAATCCATTTGTCTTAATATCGTATATGCATGATCAAACTAAAATTGGTTTTAAATTATTTAATATGATTAAATAAGTTAAATCGAAATTTTTCTTATATTCCGCCCACGAACCGTTCATGGTTCAAATATAATTTTCTTTAATTTTAAAACCGATCGATCCTAGCATACAGTTTCCCCCACTTTTAGAGTCCGAGTGAATACTTCAGACTCTTTGAAGTATGTTGTTCAAATGATAGAAAAGTTTGTATCATATACAGATAACCCTTCGACCTTTGACTAAGCATTTTCTCAAGGTCATATCGTCTGTTGGTCATGTAGTTTAGTCCATGATTTTGTCATAAAATTGAGGTGAAAAAATACTTCTTAGTTCCTTGGTAGAGATAAACCATAATCGAACCCTACGGTCAGACCGTAGTGATGGTGGCCAAACTCGACTATCAGGCTGTGGTCGATCCCCGCGACTTGTCCGTGGCTGAACCCCACACAGCTTGTCCGTGGCTGAGTCCTACGGCCAGAGTGTAGCCTAGCACTACGGCCTATCCATGATCATGCTTTGCGGGCAGAGCATGACTGAGCTTTGTGGCAAGACCATGGCCGAGCTATGCGGCCAGACCATGGCCAAGCTCTACGGCCATATTATTTTCCACCATTGATTTGCGCTTTGTGTGTCATATTTTTGGCCATTAGATGAGCTTTTAGAAAATCAAATGACATGGATAGTGATCCATATGACTTGATTCATATCCATTGATCCCTCTTCTTGTGATCGTTGGATGAAACTATGAAGATTAAAAGACAAGGATAGTGATCCATGTGCTGTCGTCCATGTCCATTGATTATTTCTTCATGATACACTTGTGACTGTTGGATGAGAGTATATATATTCAATGGATGAAGTTTGAATGACATGAATGGTGATCCATGTGAATACACTTTTTATAAATGCCCTGTGGCACGATCATGGCCGTTGAGAGTATAGATATTCAAGTAATTCACTTGAATATGAATGACATGTGCGTTGATCTTGGCTGTTGGTTCAAGATTTCACCACTTTTTAAACTCTTCTTCATTTTTACTTTCACGACAACTTCAATTACTTCCTTCTCATCTTTTCTCCAATCACTTTTCTGGCCATTTATTCTTCGGCGGTCTTCCGGTGACCCTTTCCGACGAGATTTCCGGCAAAGGTATTATTGCTTTGCCTTTCCATACTTTTCAGTAGTTATTTCTAAATGATTATTTATTCAACATATTTCGATTCTCATAATGTGTCAGTGTCCGTCCACTACCAGAAAATGACATTTTCCCGGTGGTTATTTTTCGGCAAAAAAGAATTCGCTGGCAAAAGTCTTCAGTTTTTGAATTTTTACCGGTGGTTTATTATCTGCCGGGAAATAGCGGGGGTTTTTACAAGTTATACCGGTGATTTTTGGAATCGCCGGTATAGATTCCAACTTTTAAAATTTAAACAACGTCATTTGGCTTTCAACACAGAAGGCAAAATGACGTTGTCGGGTTAGGGGTTATTTCACCCCTCACCCATGTGAGGTCTGCATTAGATAAGACTCACGTCCTCATCTCTCAACCTCTCCTCTCCCCCCCCTCTCTCTCTCACTACCTTCCTCCTCTCTCTACCGGTTTGCGTCCCCTCTCCACTTGTCCTCTCATTGTCGGTTCCCCTCTCTAACCGTTGATTTCTAGCTCTTTATGCTCTCCATTGAAACCCTAGGTAAGTTTTTTGGCTTGTTAGGTTGGTGGTGGCTTGCTTTTTATTAATTTTTGCATTTTGTGTAAATTGGTTTTCTAGAGATCTAGTTTTACCTTGTTTAGTCTGGGTTAATTTTAAACTTAGAGACAATTTAGTTCCTTGCGTGGATGTTATCGGGTTTGCTAAGTTAACTTTTGAAATTGGTGCTTTTGTGACAATGTATTTGGAAACTGTGGGTTCATTTCTCCAAGCCTTTTGTTCTTTCCATTTTAGCTCTTTATAACGTCATTATTCTAGTGCTCCCTTCTTGAATCTTGAATTAAAACTATTCTAGTGCTCTCTCTCACATTCTCCATCTCTATCCCTCATTGTCTCACGCCTTTTCTCTTTATAACTTTACGACCTGGAGTACAGACGCCGCCTTTGCATAACTTAGAGGTATTGTTTGTTGTTTGATTTTTTTTTAACTTTGTTCTAGTATTTGATTTTCATTTTAGTTGTTAATATTGTGTTTTTCATTCATATGTTCGTATTTGACTTATTTTATTTTTCAAGAGATATCTTATTAACAAGGCATGCATTTGACTGCCCTATAGTTTTAAGAATATTCTTGTAACAAGGCTGAGTAGCTGTTCAAAAAAGACGGGTATGCTACTATGTCTCATATCCACATAGCAGCTCTCCAGCAAATAAGTTCTCTGATTGTGCTATGAAATGCATAGGAGAAAACTTTTTAGGTAGTTGCTTCTTAATTTGCTTATTAGGATCCTAATCAGATCAAAACTGGTGCTCGTTTTCTTTTTATCCTCTAAATGTTAACTTTTATGTATTAATTGGATTCAAATTTGTATGGAAACTTGTAATAAGAAAAAATAGGTACTCTTAAGCTAAATGGTAAAAACTATTGACTATGGTGATTTTAAAATCGTCAGTAAAATTTTTTGATTTTACTAAGCTATAGCGTCGGTTTTAAACTGCAAGTAAAGGTTGTCTCAGCCTTTATTACCGCCGGTTTGTTGCTTATTCCCAGTGATTTAAAACCGCCGCCAAAAAAATCAGGTGGTTAATATACCGTTAGGATAAAGCCTTTCCGGCATAGAGATAAACAACGGTTCTATAAATGCCAGTTTTTTTTGCTGGCGGTTTTTCTTTTAGTGGTCCCTCAAGAAATGTCTTGAGATGAGTTAGAATCTGGGGAGTCTCTATAAGATTCTTCTTCTTCTGAATCTGCGTCTTATAATTGTGAGTCAGATTTTGAAGTACGCATTAAAATTGTGTTCCAAGGTGTTCCAAACGGCTAGTGGCCTTCCTCTAAAATGCGTCATATTGATCTTAAAAGGTTTTGAGAACAATATTATATTCCTAGCTCCACTGAGTTGTGTTCCCCATATCATAATGAGAGGGTATATTGAGACTTGGAAGGTTGAGTTATGTTTTATGAGTTTACATTACGTTAGGTTAGCTTCCATTTTCCTTTTCACCCATTTATCCATGTGGTGTTGAAGTTTTGTAATTTAGCTCCGACTCAACTTCTTTCGAATGCATCGAGAGTAATTCTTTCTTTGATCGTCCTCGACCACAAAAGTGTTGTTGGGACTTCAATAAATATGTTAAGGGGTTGCCTCTCCTTGGTTCAACACCGAAAGTTTTTTGGTCATTATTCCTTTAGTAATATGGGAGGTTTTTATCTCATTCGACAACTTCCTACTAGCAATAAGCACTTTGAGCCATGATATTTTTGGGTGCGAGGTTCTTGGGAATATGGTCCAGATGAGCATGCCTATGATCTTCGAGTCAGAACTAACAAGGGTATCACTGGTATTTAGATACTTACTTTTCTTGTAATGTACTCTCATTATGTCATCTGATTGTGTTTGTATCTTTTTGCAGTGGTCGATTGACCCATCGTATCCCAATATATGAATCTCCTCAAAGGCTTCTTGATGCCATACTGACAATATCTGATCACAATTGGGAAACCTTATGTTATGTGGATAACCTTAAGGAAGCACGACTTTGGAGTTGTATAGAGCATATTCCTAAAGGTATTCCTTTTTCCCGCTCGAATTTAACAGTTTAACAATAGGTAAAAGTGCTTTTCATTATTTGTACGGAAGTTACTCATTTTTTTAAGTGGCATGCCTTTGACCGAACTAAAAAAAATTACTTCAGTCATAGCGTATGTCATAAAGAGTGCTTATCCGTTAGGTGATATTGAGGAAATGAAGAAAAAAGCAAGGGCTAGGGCTAAGGAGGTCTCAGCTGGAAAAAAAGAAACAGAAAAGTCAATCCATGCCTAAGGTAGCGAGGACTGAGAGTTCAACTCCAAATCTTCATCAAGCAGTTGTGATCGTTTCTGATGCTCGTAGTTCAAAAAGGAGAAGGTCAAAACCATCATTCGTGCTTTCTCTTCCAGATGCATCTGTTGATTCTCAATCAGAACGTTCACCTAAAGGAATTCTCATCCCTATTTCTCCTAACTCGTCTTTTCAAGAAGAAAATAAGTCGAGAGAGGTTCTGATGCGAAACATTTATTTGAATCGTGACAAAAAAATTTAATCTTCAAAGGAGGATGATGAAGTTTATCTTGCAGCCATTGTGCAATCTATGAGGGTGATCCTTCTTTCCCTTTATTTATTCTTTTTTGGTTATTTGATGAATGATAACTATAATAATTCTCCTTGCAAATCTCTTAGTTATGAAATAGAATTATGATGGCAAAGATGACATTGAGGAAGATGATATCGATACTGAACTTGATGAGGCGATGAATTCTTTTACTCCAGTCACGAGTGTATCTGAACTTATTCCTCCACATGCTTTTGAGGTTAGTGTGGCTACGAATGTATTTTCTCACGTTGGAGATTCTGCGACTTTGGATGGAAATATTATGAATGTTAGCCATGACTTCTGAATATGAATCATGTTAGTCCTTGGCAAGCTTACTTTACTTTCTCATGAACTTTTGTAAAGTACGCCAAATATTATGTTCATGATCATGTCAAGCTTCAAAGCTTTATTTTGGATGTACTAGTAAATTTCACTTTCTTGTTGTCAATTGTATTAAGAAAGTCAAATATTTTATTCATGATTGCAATTTTTCTTTTCTCTATATGTTACCATCCGAACAAAGATTTAAGGCTAAGAGTATTGAAGCCTTATAAAATTCATGTCAATGATGTATGCTTGCTACCGTTAAAGTTGAGGTGTCTGACTCCACACAACATGACTTTTAGTGAGGTAAAGGTCGAGAATGGTTGTGGGTGGATGTTGAACTTCGTCAAGTTGTGACTTTGTGCTTCATCCCGTCGGATGAGGACTTGATGCCAGATTTCTTTGAATTGGGACTTGATGGGGGAAGGGCCATTACTGGCCAGAGCCTATTTGCCTAACTACGTGGGGGTTAGGACTTTCTTACATTTTTTTGGATCGCGTTTGTGAACGTGATCATTATTTTTTATTCGACATGGTTGCTAAGTTAGCCATTGCTACAAAATATATAAATAGAGAAATAAAATAAATAAAGTAGTCTATCCTGGGGGAAAAGCATCATATTGTCAACTTATGCTGAAAAAACCTCAGCTAGTATTTTTTTATTAATATTCTCATAAAACGATAGCAATGATAAAAAGAGATAAGATGATATTCGACTTAGCCGTTAAAAGGATGTGGTATGAAGTAAGGCTTCAAGTGGATTGTATTCCAATTCCTTGGAATTATGTGACTACTTGCATCTTCAAAGATATATGCCCCTGGCCTCGTGAATTTTATTATCTTACATGACCCTTCCCAATTTGGGCCAAGCTTTCCGGTACCTATCTTTTGAGTGTTTCAAAATACCATTAGTATTATAGTGCTTTGAGATGCGTTGATGGTAATTTTGGAGCTTTATCAATGCGACTTCCCTTTTCTCTTCCAAGTTATTAAGAGCTACTTTAATCACATTTTCATTCTTAATGACATTTGTAGATTGAGTTCTGTACAATGGAAGAACTATCTCCACTGGTATGACAGCTTTGGTACCATGTGTCAGAATAGAAGGTGTTTCACCCATAGGTGTGCGCCTAGTGGTGCGATAGGACCACAAAACTTCCAACAACTCTTCCACCCATCTTCCCTACTGATCGAGTCTTTTCTTTAGAGTATCAACTATTAAATTATTCGTGGCTTCATCTTGACCATTTGCTTGTGGATGACAAGACGTCGAATATCTGAGTTGAATATTAAGATCTCTGTAAAAAATTTAAACATATTACCAGTAATTTGAGGTCGATTGTCAGTTACAATTACTCTCAGAATGCCAAAACGACAAACCAAATGTCTCCATAGATAACTCTTGTCATCCAACACCTTGATATTCACATAAGCTTCAGCTTCCACCCATTTAGAGAAATAGTCAGTTACCAGTAGATAAAAACATTTTTGAGCGAGCGCCATAGGCATGAGGCCTATCATATCCATTCTCCACTACATGAATGGCCAAAGCACTAGGATATGATTTAAATCTTTTGCTAGCAGGTGTAAGATTGGTGCAAATCGCTGACACTTATCGTATCATTGAGTATATTTAGTTGTGTCTACTTCAATTGTCAGCGAGAAGTATCCCATCATCCTAGCCTTATTTTCTAGTGAGTGTGCTCTAGAATGATTGTCACATTGGCCTTCATGGAATTCTGCTAATACATATTGTGATTCTTTCTTATTGAGACATCTAAGATATTGGCTACATAATGACCATCTGTAAAGCACACCTTCTATCATTGAGTATCGGGTTGCTTGCATCATAATCTTTTTTTTTCATGTCTTATCTTCAGGAAGTTTTCCATAAGAAATGTATTTCTTGATTGCATCCATCCATGAATCTTCGTATAAGGGTGGTTCTATTGATAATGACTCATTGATCACGATCATGGATTCTTGGTTAATTGTGCAGTGAAAAGTGAACTAGGTGCTGCAGTTACTCTAGTGTGACTATTCACCTTAACTTTGTATCGATGGCTGAGGCCAAACTGGCCAGAGCACCGGCATGACTATTCTCACTGTGAGGAACTTGTAGTATGTTAAACCGTCGGAAAGAATCTTTAAGTTGCAAAACCATCTGGAGATACGAGCGCATGCGAGTATATTTAGCTTGATAATTCCCATTTACTTGATTCACAATCAATTGTGAGTCGCTAAAACACTTAGATTGGATGCCCCAATAGTCTTAGCTAAGTTCATCCACGCTATCAATGCTTCATACTTAGCTTCATTATTGGATGTGCGAAAACTAAATCTGAGTGATTGTTCAATGATTGTTCCTTCGGGAGTTTTCAATAGTATTCTCGCTCCGCAACCCTTAGCTTTTTCCTATCCATCCACGTATAAACCCATTCATTATTTTCATTAGGATTTGTTGTTATGGTGTTAATAGACTCATCTCCCGCAATGGAAGATTCTCGACCTTCAACGCCCAATGCCTTTGTCGTTTCCACTATAAAGTCAGCCAAGGCTTGAACTTTGGTAACAGAATGTGGTTTATAAGATATGTCAAATTCTCTTAACCCCACTGCCCATTTCATGAATCTTCCTAATATATCAGTCTTGTTAATCATAGTTTTTAGGGGATTGTTGGTGCAAACAACTATCGAATGACTTTGAAAATAAGGCATGAGTTTCCTTGCTGAAGTGATGTGTGCGAAGGCAAGCTTCTCCATTTGTGAATAGCGAGTTTCCACATCGAGTAGAGTGTGACTTGTGTAATATATTAATTGCTGCTCATTGTCATCCTCATGAATCAAAACAGAGCTTACTATCGTGTCGGATACAGCGAGGTAAAGATATAACATCTCCCCATCCTTTGATTTTTCCAATAATGGAGGTGTCATCAAGTAACTTCTGAGATTTAAAAAATATTATTGCATCAATCTTCCTGTCAGTCTTTGTACTTCCTTGATATTTTTAAGCATTGCCAGAATCTGCTTCTATCCCATGTCGTGCTATTAAATGTCTGAGAAATTTTCTTGAAGATACACCAAAAAGTACACTTTGTGGATTAAGTTTCATTTTATACTTATTGAGTACCTCAAAAGCTTGTCGAAGGTCCTTCATATGGTCCTCAGTTACGAGAGATTTGACGAGCATGTCATCAATGTATACTTTCATTCTGGCTCATAGGTGCTCTCTAAACATACGATGGACAAGTGCTAATATATGGCTCCATCGTTCTTAAGGCCAAATGGCATGACTTTATAACAATAAACTCCTCACTCTATGATGAAGGACGTTTTTTCTTGATCTGATGGATGCATGAGTATCTGATTATATCCAGAAAAAGACATTCATAAAGTTAAGCATGTTGTGATTTCGGTCGCGTCTACCGACTGATCAATTTTTGGTAGAGGAAAACTATCTTTCGGGCACGATTTGTTCAAATCCGTGAAGTCGATACAAATTCTCCACTTCTTGTTCTTCTTCTTGACTCACCATTTGCTAGCCAATCTTGATATCATACTTCTCTAATAAATCCTGCATTGAGAAGTCTTTGTACTTCATCATTGATTATAACATTGCGCTCTGGAGAAAACTTTCACCTTTTTTACCTCACTGGTTTATAAATTGGCTCCACTTCCAACCTATGAGTTATGATGCTTGGGTCTATTCGGGCGTGTCAATGAACCATGCGAAGGTGTCACAATTTTCCTTAAAAAATTCCACGAGCTTCTTTTTTAAACCTTCTTCCAATCCCATTCCAATCTTGACAACTCTTTCAGACTTGGAAATGTAGATGAATACTTCCATTGTTTCTTTTATGGTGGGGCTTTTCAGACTGTCAACTTGCAGGTTTCTTAATCGAGATTCTGATTCTACTTTCTGCAATTCCTATTTGGTTTTGGAAGCTTTCAAACTTGCAAGATGGCGGCTTCTGGAAGTGCCCTGATAGCCACGTATTTCCCGGATGCCGTTGGGAGTTGAATTGATTGTTTGATGGTATGTTGAAGGAATAACACTCATTGAATGGATTTATGGCCGATGGAGGATCCTATTATACGAAGAATTTGAATCCAAAACCTATAATTCTGTTAGCTTATTGACCGCATTTGTTATGACTGGTACGTTAATACTTCCAGAAGACTTGGTGGCTGCTCCATTAAATCTGATCAACTCTTTCTTAGGTCCAACAATATTAAGCTTGTGTATTCCCATTTGTTCAAAAGCTGGGAGATAGATGACATTCACTCCACTTCTAGGTTCCACCAAAATGCACTTCACTTTGAAATTGGCTACATAAAAAAAAATAACTAAAGCATCATCATGTGTTTGGTGGACTTCTTTTGATTCTAAGGAAGAAAACCAAATGATAATTCTTCAATTTACATGGGGCACTAAGATTGAGAACTGGGAGTCTAGCTACTCTGACGAGATTTTTTCTTGTTGTGAACGACATTCCATTCGTACTTTCTCCGTGTATAACATTGATAATTCTTCTCTCAAATTGAGCGGGCTCATCAACTTCTTGTCTAGCTTTGGTCTTTTATCATCTCCTTCAATGTATTCTCTCAGGTGTTTGTGCTTTATAAGTTCTTCAATTTCTCTCTTCATATGTCTACACTCGTTAGTTTTGTGGCCATAACCTATGTGAAAGCATAGTAGCTGTTGGGTTCATTTCCTTGGGTTGAGTGGCCCTCTCATTTTTCTTGGCAAATTTTTTTTGTCCTTGACTTGTGCTACAAGGCCAGAATATGATATATTGAGTTGTGTTGTTAGGAACGAATTGCTTCCATCTCCTTGTGTTCCCCTGTTATCCATCTTATCTTGTGACATTTTCTTATCTTGTCCAGCTACATCATTATCCCGATCATACCTATCTCTTCTCTCCCTGCCATTTCTGTTATCCCTTTTGGGGAGTCTCATCTTGACCTCCTATCTTTACATTCGGTCCCTGAGTTGTGTCTAGTATAAAATCCTTGACGATCAGCCTTCTCTCTCGCATATTCTTCTAACAACACAAACTTATGCGCTCGTTTGAGGGTAGCTTCCATGGTGACTAGTTCATCTAGCACCATTGATCACAAATGCGTGAATTTGGAAGAAGACCACTTACGAAGGTGTCTGGTCGTGGAATCCTCACAATTTATATTCCTATTTTTTCTCAGGTGAATCATTTTATATATTCATTTCTATGGACATTGGAAAACCATATTCTACTTGGTACATCCAGATTATTGATGTGGATAGACATCTTAGTGAATGTACTTTATATAATTAGATTATATATGACTGGACAGATGTGAATTAATATCTTCCTCAATGTGTCGTTTATCATAAAGATTTAATACAAATCAATTTAATGATCATATATAGATCAGTCTGAATCCTGAGTAGTCATGAACTCCTATGCATGTCTATTAAATCTTTTGATTCACTCGTTAAGGTTTGTTTGTAAAACACGCTAGTGACTTTTATTCTGGAGATTCAGTAATATGGATGGCTGAGAACATGATCTTACAGGATTTACAATCCAAGCTTTCCTAACAGATCTTATATTGGTTCTCTTAAGTGTTAATTCTGGAACTGAATGGTTATTGAGCTCAAATTTAATAAGATTATAAATTAGCCATTCACTGATGGATTAATGGTACTTAAGGATCAAGAGGTGATTAGAAGGGTAAAATGATAATTATGACAATTCTAATTTTACGAACCAATAATTGGATGATAGAATTACGTGAAATGATTATATCAGTGGACTACGTGAGAACACTCTGTAAATACAATCTATAATCTCTAAGAGTTCAATTTCATATTTATAGTGGAGTAATAATGAAATTAATAAATAAGATTATTCAATTAAAGAGTTTAATTAATAATCTAGTTTATTGGAGCTTAGAATTGTAGGTTCATGGTCCACAAGTTACCTATGTACTATGCAGAGTAGAGTGTGAATATTTCAGGACATGAGAAAATGACTAACTTGCAAAGAAATTTTTATTCTGGGGCAGTATATAATTATGAGATAATTATGTGTGATTAATTAATTAAATAATTTATATATATTAATATAATGTTTGGAAATTATAAATATACAAATAATTATCAATTATTTTTCTACTTATCGATAAGTGAGACAAAATATCTCATTCATAAAATTAGATAATTAAATTATTATTCCATAATAATTTGGATCAACTAAATCTCTTATTTGTGAAATAACAGATAATTTAGTAGATAAAGATAATGAAATATGTTAATTTTGAATTAACTAATATCTATATATTTATCTGATTAAAATAAATATTCAATTCGTAGTAATTGCCATATGTCAATCACGATTGGGTATCAGATATTGACATAGACTACTATAGTGCCATGTGATGCTACAGTAGTGGGGGTGCAACACTGTAGTGGTGCATGGCATTACAATTGTGCACAGTAGCAGTGGGTCACTCTGCAATTAATAATTTTGTAATGAATATTATTTCATTTTATTCTAAAATATCTTATACGCCATTATCTAAAAAATATACAGATATTATTTTGATGGCTTTAGTTGATGAATCAATCAATCAGTTCAATCAGTGAATCAATTCATCAATCAAAGAATTGAGTTGTGAGCACAATTGCTCAGAGTGATTTTTCTCTACAATTCATAGTTAATCAAATCTTAAAAAGAATAATTATCACGTTCTTTTAGATAATCGTTTAGCAAAAGTCATTCTCAGTAAAATCTCTAGATCTCATGTGTTGAGTACATTTAGAGAAAGAAAAGTGTCTTCATTATATTCTACATACCCACACACGTCCTAGAGAATCGACTTGAAAGATCTTGGTGTGGATCTTGGAGTCTGCTGATCGTTGGTTCGATTTCGTGGGAACAGAGAATCGATCTGTTTCGCGAGAATGCTTGATTTAGACTACAAGAGGTATATGATTTATAATCTTGTATGTTGTAAATTTAATATATAAATATATAATTGATCCTCACTGATTGAAATGAGTTTTCAATAAAAAGTTTTTTTGTTATCGTAGCGTTGCGCAATTTTATTTTATTAAAAGATTCATTTTTTATTAAAAATTTAATTTTTAAAATGCCCACGCTCCACACGCTTCCGCTGCGCACGCGCCACGGCAACCAACACCATCGACCTCGCTTTCGGGCCCTCCCATGACCTTGTCCTCATCAACGCCCTAGTAGCGACCAAATGACCGGCTCTCACACTTATCCTCAGGGGAACAAAACCATCATCAAATACACTTTCACATCAAATGCTCGGGATATGCTAAGATCAGACATGTTCGGTAGGTAGGAAACGCAGATTCTTCAAAGGTGGGAATTGTTTAATGGAAGCTAGCCGAAAATGAATAAAATAAATGAGGATCTAGAAAAGCTATAAGGATACATGGAAGGGGAAGAGCACTAACCTTGAAGATTAAAGGAGAAACTCGTAGGCCAAAGAAAATCCTTCACAAAATTGATGAGCAAACTCCAACACCATTAAATGCATAAAGAACAGAGAGATTGAGAAATGATGGAGGAGATGAGTGATTTTGGGTAAAGGATTGAGTGGTATTTGTAGGTGAAGGGAAAAACGAAAGGGAAAATTGGAAGGGAATCTCAAATAATTGGTATTTCAAATGGGCGGGAAAATTGGATTTTTCCCAAAATCCCACTTAATCTAAGCAGGGGCCAAGCGTCGAGTGCTCGGCCAAAGCCCACAAGGCCTAGCCTGATCAGTGCTTTGCCAAAGCACACAGGGTCTAGCGCGTTGAGCACTCGACCAGGCTTAGTAAGGTCGAGCCTGTTGAGCGTTCAGCTAGACCCTCCAAGGCTGAGCCCAATGAGTGCTCGACCAGTTCCGGAAAGCAAAGTGCGCTCGACCAGATCTGACGTATAGGGGATAAAAAACACATGGGATTTAGTCCACCTCAAATAAAGATTTCAGGCAATGCCCAACACTTATCTTATAATGGGTGGACCATAAAAACCCAGCCCGAAGGGTTTGGGCGATGGACCAACTTTATAAGACCTGAGGTCACTAGGATGATTGATGGCTCATCATGTCCGCGATCACTAGGATGATTGAGAGCTCATCATGTATGAGGTCACTAAAATGATCGAGGGATCATCATGTCTGAGGTCGCTAAAATGACCGAGGGCTCATCCATGACTGAGGATACCATGATGTCCGAAGGCTCATCCATGACCTAGGACAACATGATATATGAGGGCTCATCCATGACTAAGGTCGCCATGATGATCGAGGGATCATCCCCTCTGACGTAAATAAGATACGCTCTCAACATCCCCAAAGAAATCTCAAAGTTGTTTAAAGTGATAAGATAACAACTGAGACACCTGATTTGGGGGAATATTCTCTAAAGTGTTCTCCTTCCCTCATTATAAATAGATGGTGAACCTTCATAAAAATGGTATGCATTCTCTCAGTCTTTGATAATAATATACTAAAGACATTATACTGACTTGAGCATCGGAGTATATTAGAATGGGCACCACACCGGTGACGAGATAATCCTCCGTCGTTTCGTTGTTTTACAGATTTGTGAGTTCATTGAGTGACGCATGACAATTTGATTCGACAGTAGATTTTGAGCATCTATAGCTTTCATAATCGTTGCATATGAGGAGTTTATATATATAAAATATGGAAAGTAATTGGGTGAGGTTTCAAAATCTATGTAAGTATAAAATAATTTTCTTCTTATGATCACTTGATTAAATGACCTTAATCACACGACAAAGCTTGAGATAATATAGATCTGATAAGTTTATTAGATGTGGACATATTTGTGAGAAACTAATTTTCTTCTTATGATCATAAAATAATTTTCTTCTTATGATCATTCGATTAAATGACCTTAATCACACGACAAAAGTTGAAATAACATAGATATGATTGAACACGTAAAAAATATTAGGTGCCATGTGGACAAAAAGACCTACCCAAGACTCGCGGGAAGCATCGAAAAGGAAGAAATGGATGACGGACTAAAGTCGGGAGATATTCACAGAACGGGTAATTATCACTTCAAAAATGGGAACCGACATCTCGAGAACGGGGGATCGTCACTTCAAGAATGGGGTCATTACCTCAAGGACGAGATAGAACATGAAAAATGGTTCATATCGACAATCACGTCGTTGTGATTGATTGGTAAGTTGCACCACCCAGACAAGACAGGTTGATAGGCCACCAAGTGGTTCTGACTAATTAGCTCGGGACCACAGGAAACTATCATGTGGTAGCGATTGACATGCGAATGACTGTGACAGAGGTAAAATAAAGAAGAGAGGGAATCCCCACGAATGGGTGTTATCCTAGGCCTGTTGAGTACCTCATATGATATTTTACTATTTTATTATTTTAATCCAACTCATGCAATTGAGGAAGTCTTTATAAAGCAAATGTATTCAATAAAACAGGACAATTTCAAGACAGTAAAAAAAAGACCCAGTGCATTTGCTCCTTATGATTTTGGATTATCAACATCTCTCTCTATCTCATTAATACTTACATAAAGTTTATCCTTCTCAATACATTTTCCCTTAATATTAAATAGGACGGGAAAAATCCTTTACTTTTTGGCGCTTTCAATGAGAGTCTGAGAAAAAAGCTCAAGAGACCTACCCTACAAAACCATAAACATGCCTAGAACCAGATCCAACACGACTTTAAATGAAGACAACTGGCCCAAAAATGAAGATGAGCATGCAGATCAACGATCCCACCCAAAGAAATGCTGCAGACGATCCTGAATGAGATGCACGAGATGGAAAGAAGGAATACTGAAGCAATGCACAATGTGTGGTAGAATGTACAAGAGAAAATCAACATGATACAACAGAAACTCACGAAAACACGAGCAGAAGTTAGCCAGCGGGTGAATGATGATGAACAGGAAACCCACTCTAAGAGCGAACAATGAGACCAAAGGCAACGGGAACGCGAGAAAGATAGAAGCATGTGACTAGAAGAAGAAGTCTAATCACAAAACCTTGTGAAGGAAACTACGGGAGATGTTCGGCAACCTCAAATCATGTTAAAAGAAGCATTCGATGAGTTGTTCGACCAAAAGATGATGGAGATAAGAAATCTCGGGAGTACAATAAAGAATGACCTTGAGTCTCTTATCAGGACACCATTAAGCCCAGAAGTTCTAGCAGCACCTGTACCCAAAAAATTCACCATGCCCAGGTTCAAGTGTTAAGAAGGGAAGTTTGATCCCGTAGACCATCTTCGACTATTCATACAAGGCATGACGTTGTACCAACACGACGACAAGATGATGTGTAGAATGTTCCTACCAATTTAGACGGGACCACTCCTTACCAATGCACTCAATCACAAACTTCGCTGTTATGTCCTCTGTTTTTATAGAACAGTACTCAATATATCGTACCGTCATGGAAGACTCAAAACATCTGATGACGATCTCCACCAAAGAAGGGGAGTCCCTATGGGAGTACACTCACCGCTTCAAAGATGAAATGGCCAAGGTCGAGAACTGCGATGACCAGTTCGCCAGATTGGCCTTTCGACGAGGTCTGGACCCGGAGTCACCCTTCTTCGAGGACCTGTTCAAAGTGAAGCCATTTCCATGGTAGAGGTTTTTCAATGAGGATGTGCCTATATTACATTGGAGGAAGAGAAGAGGAGTATGTGAAGAACGGTTGAACGGAAGGAAGAAGAATCCTGGAAGTAGGAAATAAGCTTAAGATCTGAAGGGAGGATGCAGGATGAAACAGAAGAACGGATAGGAAGAAGACCCAACAGAACAAGAATGCCCACCAGAAGTGAGATTTTGACAGAACCCACCTGAGGGGCAAGGTCTACACACCGTTGACCATCCCAGTCAACCAAATACTGGAGACAATTAAAGATAAACCTTGGCTGAAAAGACCAGCCCCGTTCACTAAGGAACCTAGCTACAAAGAAAATGACAAATATTGCTCCTATCATAAGAGCGACAGGCATTACAAGCGAGACTGTTTCCAACTCAAAGACTATATTGACCAACTGATCAAAGAATGATACCTTAGCCAATTTGTGAAAACAGATGAGCAAAAATATGAGATTGAGAAAGACAAGTGAGAAGGGGATATGAGGGATAAGGGGAAATAGTCCATCTGCATCATCAACACGGTAATAGCATTAATCGAGCAAGAAGGGACAACAAAAAAGCAGTGGAAGATATATTGCAAGTGGCCAACGTTTGAAAGACATCAGCAGAAGCCCTCAAGTGGAAACGAAGACTCACCGCTAGTGTTCGACAATTCTAATATAGAAAATGATGAACACCATAATGATTCCCTCGTCATTTCAATTCAGGTGGGCAACTGCTTGTTAAGAAGGGTCTTGGTAGAGGATGGAAGCGTAGTAAACATCTTGTATTGGGAAATCATGGAGAAAATGTCCATAGGGGATAAAAAATTACAAGGAACATCACAACTCTTGATTCGATTCAACAGAATCATTAGCTACTAAGAAGGAACCCTAACGCTCCTAGTGAGCACGGACCTGTTTAACCATATGAGCGAATTCATGGTACTGGGAACAACTTCCCCGTACACGTGATCCTAGGAAGGACTCTGACTCCATAAAATGAGGGTTGTACCCTAAACATTCTACCAAGTGTCGAAATACCCATCCCCAAAAGGAGTGAAAACAATAAAAGGAGACCAGGTCGCGGATCGTATCTGTTCAGTAACCGCTTTAGAGTCTGTAAAGAAAAAATCTCTGGAAAAGGCCGAGGAACCCACAGATCTATAGAAATTAAAGGGAGACAGGAAGGATGACCCAAGGTACGAGGCGGGAGAGGAAACAAAGCCCATATGCTTAGAGAAAGTGACCCAGAAAATAACAAGCGTTGGTGCCCATCTCGAAGAAAATGAGAAAAAGAATTTGATAGAATTCTTAGAGGAAAACAAATATGTGTTTGCAACAGCGGTACAGGAAATGCCCGGCATCCCATAAGAAATCATATGCCACAGGTTAAACATTGATCCCATTACGAAACCTGTGAAACAAAAAGAGAGAGGCTTCACCCTTGAAAGGAACCAAGCAATCAAAGAAGAAGTTGAGAAGCTCTTAGCAGCAGGTTTCATTAGAGAAGTGAACTACCCCGAATGGCTCGCTAACGTAGTAATGGTATGAAATAATAATGGAAAGTGGAGAATCTACGTCGACTTCACTGACCTAAACAAAGCATGCCCCAAAGATGAATACGTGCTGCCAAGGATTATTCAGTTGGTAGACGCCACTTCTGGGTACGAACTGCTCAGCTTCACGGACGCTTACTCAGGTTACAAATCGGGTAAAGATGTTCCAACCCAATCAAGAAAATACTTCCTTCATTACTGAGTACGGCGTCTATTGTTCCAAATTCATGCCCTTTAGTCTGAAAAATGTTGGCGCGAATTATCAAAGGTTGGTGAACAAATTTTTTCGTGATCAAATTGGAAAGAATATGGAAGTCTACGTTGATGACATGATGGTCAAAAGTAAGAAGCCAGAACACCACACTCAGGACCTTGAAGAAGCATTCTCTTTTCTAAGGTGAAATTCCATGAAGTTAAACCAAGAAAAATGCATTTTCGGGGTGTCAGCGGGAAAGTTCCTTGGACATCTAATTATACAACGGGGAATCGAAGTAAACCCAGACCAAGTAAAGCCGATTATAGAAATGAGGACCCCGCGGAAGCTTAAAGAAATCCAAGGGTTAACAGGAAGATTAGCTGCCCTAAACAGGTTCATCTCCAGGCCAACGGATAGATGCAAACCTTTTTTTGAAAAATTGCGGAAAAACTCTACGAGCGGTTGGAATAAGGACTGTGAAAAAGCCTTTACCAAACTTAAAGAGTACCTGACTACCCCCCCCCCCCCAACTTTACTCTCTAAACTTACTCTCGATGAGCAACTTCTTTTATACTTAGTCATCTCAATAAGGGTAGTCAGTGCAATACTCATCAAAGAAGAACAAATGAAACAGAAACCAGTATACTTTGGAAGTAAAAGCCTTGGAGTAGCGGAAAAAATGTATAAACGAATGGAAAACTAGTATTGGCAGTTGTAACTGCAGCACGGAAGCTAAGGTCATACTTCTAAGCCCACAGCATTAAAGTATTGACCGAATTTCTCATTAAAAGCCTTTTACACTCAACAGAGGCAAACGGGAGAATAGCAAAATGTAAATGAGCTCAATCAATACGACATCAGTTACGAGCTCCGAGCGTCATTAAAAGGACATGCATTAGCGGATTTCATAGCCAGCTTCATAGGAGGGGAAGTTGAACGGGAAGTCCACCAAACAAGATAAAATGGAGCATGGACGCTCTTTGTAGATAGTGCTTCAAAAAGTAGAGGAGCAAGAGTAGGGGTGGTGGCACAAACACCCTTTGGGGAAATATTGGAGCATTCCATCTCCTTCGAATTTAATGCATCAAGTAATGAAGAGGAGTATGAAGCACTGATCACGGGAATATCCCTGCTACATGAATATGAGGTAACTAAAGTTAAAATTTTCTGTGATTCCATGTTGATCGTAAAACAGGTCATGGGAGAATACATAGCAAAAGATGAACGGATGATAAGATACTTACAATGGGCGAAGAATCTCCTTAATACACTAAGAGATTATGAAATCCATCAAATTTTAAGAATAGAGAACGGGCATCCTGATGCCCTAGCAAACCTAGGATCTTCATTACACCTCCCTTACAGAAGGAACGTCCCTGTAGAAGTTCTTAAAGAACAAGCATCTCGCTCACATTGACTAACGTGGCTGATGTAGAAATAGAATGAGAGCCCAGTTGGCAGGACAACATAATCCGTTGCTCGAAAAAAGAACGCTTCTTGAAGATAAACTACTTGCCAAAAAGACATGACAATGAAGTACCAGGTACACGATGATTAATGGGGTATTATATAAGAAAGTGTTTGCAGGACTGTACCTGAAGTGCCTACGAGAAAAAGAAGCCCAGTATGTGCTAGAAAAACTCATGAGGGCGTATGCGGAAACCACATTGGGGGTAGATAACTAGCCCATAAAGTCGTCAATGAAGGATACTACTGGCCCTAAATGCATCAAGATGTCAAAAGATGCGACAAGCGTCAGCTTTCGCACCCGTAGCAAAAATGGCCCGAGGAACTTAAAATCATGGCTAGTCCTTTGTCGTTCATGCAATGGGCCCTAGACACTGTTTGGCCCCTCCCTATGGCCCTTTCCCAAAAATGCTTCTTGTAGTTGCAACTGCTATTTCACTAAGTGGATCGAGGCTGAAGCCTTTGCCAGAATTCGTGAGGAATAAGTAAAAGGGTTCATATGGAAGAACTTGATGTGCAGGTATGGGATCTCCCAGATCTTGGTATCTGACAATGAACTTTAGTTTACCAGGAGCTTGGTAAGAAGTCATTAGGAGGGGCAGTTCATAAGTCCTACTCTCAGAAGGAACTTAGGGCACTAAAAAATTTCTTGGGAGGAGTAATTCATAATTCCTACTCCCAGAAGGAACTAAGTGCACTTAAAAGTAATTGGGAATGGCAGTTCATAAGTTCTACTCTAAGAAAAAACTAAGGACATTAACTGGATAAAGAGGAATCATGGATATAAACAACTCCAAAACCCACTTGTAGTAAAAAGAAAGGAAGTTTCTGATGATCGTCGCTGCACATGCGCGGCGGAAGCGTGGAGACTCATGGCCTTCTAAAAAATTAAACCCTTAAAAATCAAATCTTTTAATAAAACAAAACTTGCGCAACGCCACGGTAACCAAATAAGTTACATCTACAGCATATAAGGTTAGAAATATCCCATGTTCCCGCAAAATCGTTCCAACGATCAGTAGACTCCGAGATCCACACCAAGATTTTCTAACTCAATTCTCAACACATTAGGATGTGTGTGGATACATACAATATTACAAGACATTTTTTTGTCTCTAGATGTTCTCAACACATGAGATCTAGAGATTACTAAAAAAGACTTTAATGAGACGATTCTCAAAAAGGATAAGGTGATTATTCTTTTAGAGATTTGATTAATGTTTAATCATAGAAGAAAATCTCTCCGACGTCAATCATGTTCTCAATTCAACTCTTGATGGACGAACATAGGATCTAATAAACTGATTCTCTCCTCTTCTTTCAACTACTTAGGCCATTAGAATATTATATGTATATATTCTAGATAATGACGTATCATATTTTTAGGGATAAACTAAAATATTATTTAATTATAAAATTATCAATTGCAATGGGACCCATTACAACTGTGCAAAACTGTAGTGTCGTGAGCTAGATCAGTGTCTCACGGCACCACTGTAGTGTCATGGGCATTACAATGTTGCATATTCACTACTCTAGTGTCACGTGACACCACAGTAGTCCATATCAATTTCTGATACCCTAACAGTGATTGACACGTGACAATTATTGTGAATTAAATATTTATTTTAATCAAATAATTATCTACATATCAGTTAATTCAAAATTAATGTATCTGATTATCTCTATCATTTCACTTATCTGTTATTCACAAATAACAGATTAATTGATTTAAATTATTATGTAATAATTATTTAAATTATCTAATTTCACAATTAGATATTCTGTCTCACTTATCGATATAAAATTGATAATTATATATATATAATTTTCAAAAATTATATTTAAATATATAAATAATTTAATTAATTAATTCTTAATTTATTAATCACATATAATTCTCATAATTATGTACTTGCCTCAGAATAAAATTACTTTTGCAAGTCAGTCCTTTTCTCATATCCTAAAATATTCACACCCTAAACAATGTAGTATAGAGGTGACTTGGGGACCATGGACTTATAATGCTAAGCTCCAATAAACATGATTATTAATTAAACTCTTTAATTAAATAATCTTATTTATTAATTCTATTATTACTCCACTATAAATATGAAAGTGCACTCTTAGAGATTATAAAATGTATTTACAGAGTATTCTCACGTAGTCCACAGATATAATCATTTCACGTAGTTCTGTCCTCCAATTATTGGTTCATAAATTAGAACTGATCATAATTACCATTTTACCCTTCGAATTACCTTTTGATCCTTAAGTACCATTAATCCACCAGTGAATGGCTAATTTATAATCTTATTAAATTTAAGCTCAATAACCATTCAATTCTAGAATTAACACTTAAGGGAACCAGTATAAGATCTGTTAGGAAAGCTCGGATTGTAAATCATGTAAGATCATGTTCCCAGCCATCCATATTACTGAATCTCCAGAATAAAAGTCACTAGCTTGTTTTACAAATAAACCTTAACGAGTGAATCAAAAGATTTAATAGACATGCATAGGAGTTCATGACTACTCAGGATTCAGACTGATCTATATATGATCATCGAATTGATTTGCATTAAATCTTTATGATAAACGGCACACTGAGGAAGATATTAATTCATATCTGTCCAGTTATATATAATCTCATTATATAAAGTACATTCACTAAGATGTCTATCTACATCAATGATCCGGATGTACCAAGTAGAATATGGTTTTCCAATGTCCATAGAAATGAAGCTCCCAAGTGAGTCTGAACGACCCATCTCTTCCCTACCGGAATGTTGGGTATGCTTTTGAATTCCCCTTTAGGTTTGGCCTTAGACTCCCTCTGAAAATTTTATTCATTATCTATGATCTTAATCCTCTCATACTAATACAAGATCATAATCTCATTAATGAAAATGAAATTTTCAGATATTTATATAAATTATTCAACAATAATTTAAAAGAACAATTATAAGAAAAATGTAATCCTCTTTAAATTTCATATCAAAATGTCAATACACGTGCTTTTAGGGTATAACCCCCAACAATATCCCACTTGTCGTAAAGCAAATGTGTCATCTCTCTTAATCGCATGTTACGCACGTGAAAACCAAATGATTTCACAGGAAGTGTCTTTGCAAAAAGATCAATTAGGTTCTGTTATGATGTTATCTTCATAATAGTTACATCTCCACGATGAACAATCTTTCTTAAAAGATGATATTTCTTCTCTATGTGTTTGCCCCTCCTGTGACTTCTCGGTTTCTTGGATCAGTGGCTTGTCCACATCTAGAACTACTTCCAAATCAGAATAGGACTTTTTGAGTCATACCGCCTCTTTCACAGCTTCACAAGCCGCTATATACTCACCTTCCATAGTGGAATCTGCAATGCTGGATTTTTTAATACTTATCTTGACTACAGCTCATTCACCTAAGGTGAATATTGATCCAGATGTCAACTTTTGACTGCTTCTATCAGATTGAAAATCTGAATCAGTATATCTAGTGGGGTTCAAGTCTCCACCTGAATAAATAAGCATATAGTTTCTCATTCTTCTAACAATGTGCTTTACTGCAATCCAGTGTTCTAAACCTGGATTCGATTGATAACGACTGATAATTCTCACTGTATAACAGATGTTCGATCTCGTACACAACATGGCATATATGAGACTTTTAACTGCTGAAACATAGGGAACCTTTCTCATGTCCTCTTCCTCATGAGGTCACTTAGGGGATTGTTCGTTGGAGAGGACAATTCCATGCTCGGTAGGTTGTTGACCTTTCTTGGAATTCTCCATAGAGAATCTCTCCAGCACCTGGTAGGTTGTTGCCCGGAACATAGCTCGCTTCTCCCAAATCTTTCATTTGGAATTTCTCAGCTAACCACTTCTTTATCTTTGACAAAGTTTCTACATGATTCCCAATGAGTAGAATATCATCAACATAACGAACTAAAAAAACTACTATCTTATCTTTGATGTATTTATAAACACAGGTTTCGTCAACATTTTGCTCAAAGCCATAAGACTTTACATCAAAGATCTAGATGCTTGCTTAAATCCATTCTTGTGTACTTTTTTATCTTGCCCCTTTTGTACGAACCCTTCTAATTGTATCATATAGATATTTTCTTCAAGAGAGCCATTCAGAAAAGTTATCTTGACGTCCATTTACCATATCTCATAACCAAAACTATTGGTTATGGACAAAAGAATGCGAATGGATTTTTGCATGGCCACAAGAGGAGAATGTCTCTTCATAATTGACTCCCTCATTTATGTATAGCCTTTGGCTACTAATTATTCCTTGAAAGTCTCTACTTTCCCATCTGCCCTTTTTTTCTTCTTGAAGATCTATTCACATCCAATGCGCCTAACATTTTTAGGTGGATCTACAAGTTCTCAGAAGAAATTAGAGTACATAGATTCAATTTCCTGGTTCATGGCATCTTGCCATTACTCCTTTTCAGGATCATCCATTACTTTTTCATAAGATAATAGATCGTTCTTATTAGTGTCTGACACTAGGACATGTGTCTCTAGTTCTTAACGAACTGATTGTATCACAACCCTCCCACTATGACGTTGCACCGGGGATTCCTTTGCAGGAACTGTGGTTTCTCTAGTTTGTCATTTATAAGTAAAAATTGAAGGTGGTCTGATCTCATCAGTCGCTAATTCCTCAAAAACTACTTTGCTATGAGGTTTGTAGTTTTTCATATAGTCACGCTCAAGAAAGGTTGCATTTGTCGACACAAATACCTTTTGATCATTGTGACTATAAAAGTACCCACCTCTATTCTCTAGAGAATAGCCAATGAATATGCATACTTTAGACCTTGAGTCTAACTTTCTGGTCTTGGGTCTAAGAACATGAGCTGAACACGCTAATATACGAAAATGACGCAAACTAGGTTTGGAGTCATTCCATTCTAAAGGCCTCTTGCTTATAGATTTAGAGGGCATTACATTCAAAATATAAGTTGCCATGTGTAGTGTATATCATCAAAATGTAAATGACAATGATGAGTAGCTTAACATTGACCTAACCATATCCAATAAGGTTCGATTTCTCCTCTCTGCAACAATATTCTCCTATAGTGTTCCAGGTGCTGTGAGTTGGGATAGGATTCCACACTCCAGTAAATAATCCTTGAATTCTAAATCCAAGTATTCACCACCTCGATCGGATCGAAGAGTTTTCAATGATTTACCTAATTACTTTTCAGCTTCAACCTTGAAGTCTTTAAACTTTCCAAAAGTTTCAGACTTTCGATACATTAGGTAACTATAACCATATCTTGGGTAGTCGTCAATGAAAGTGACAAAATACGCATACCCACCTCTAGCTTATACTAACTCAAGTGGTTCCTTGGCTCTTTGGCCATTTGATGTGAAAGGTCTCTTGGTCATTTTACCCTCTAGACAGGATTCACAAATAGGAAGAGTTTCAACTTTTAGCTCTCTCAAAGCACCATGCTTTGTTAACCTATTTAACCTATCTAGATTAGTATGTCCCAACCTAAGATGCCGTAAATATGTGTTATCATCATGAGAAACTCTTTGTCAATTGTTATTTTTAGGTTTTGCTACTTTAAATAATTCAGAATTATTTAACATGCGTTCAGTCGGTTTAAGCATATACAGTCCGTTTATAATTTTAGCATGACAAATATCGAATCCATTCTTAGAAATAATAAACTCTTTATTAATGAAAGAAACTTCGAATAACTATTCTTACAGAAATGAAAGAGAAATCAAATTTCTCGAAAAACCAGCAATATAATAAACATCATTCAAAACTAAGTAATTATATCCAAAAAGTAAACGGGTTGTCTCTAATGCTTTAGCTGACACGAGCGCACCACTGCCAACTCTCAAAACGACATCGCCATCAGTTCCTTTGACGAATCAAGCATATGCAAAGAATAACATATGGTTAGTGACTCCTGAATCAAGTATCTTGGATGACAAATCATATTCTAATAAACAAGCTTCAAGTATAAGTAAATCATATTTACCTTTCTTTTTCAGCTCAGAGTGATATTTGTTACAGTTTCTCTTCCAATGACCTTCAACTCCACAGTGGAAACACTTTCCTTTGGGCTTGTTGTCTTCCTTGATCTTCTTAACTTTCGGCAATGTCTTGGATTTCTTTACTCTTTTGTTCTTACTCTTTTCCTTACCATTTTTCTTCTTCCTTTTCTTCTTCTTAACTATATCGGAAGAAGGTTTTTGCTCAATAACATATGCCTCGCCCTCTTTGGTCATTCTAAGGTTGAGTGACTCAAAAGTTTTTAGTTCATTCAACAATTTGGTCATGTTGAATTGCAACTTGTTTATAACAAAGATGGTCATGAACGTAGAAAAAGTTGGTTGTAAGTGACTCTAGTATGATGCTAATTTGAGTTCGCTCATCAATGGTCGCCCCATGTACTTTTACCTAGTGCATTATGTTCATCATATCTAAAACATGTTCTCGAATAGAAGTAACCTTCCTCATCTTAGTTGTCATATAGCTCCTAGTGGCCTCATGACGACTTTGATCGGACTGCTACCCAAACATTGTTTGTAAAGATTCCATATTCTCATAGGCAGTCTCCATGCTTCCATGCTTGATTCTCAGAACATAATTCATGCTCGCAAGCATCTAGCACTTTGTATTGAGTTGTTTTATACGATCCAAGCATCATATTTGTCCCTAACATTCTTAGGGGCATTAGCAGCGGGCTCCTCATGACATTACTCAGTAAGAACAAACTTATGGTACTCATAAATCAGCATTAAGTTCATATTTGATTTCCAACGTACGAAATTATAACCATTCAATTTCTCAAGAATGAGTAAAGCAGTAACAGGGTTTCTCATGGTAGACATAATATTGATAATTGAAATTCAAAACATACATGATTCAATATAATTGATAAATCTCTAGAATTTGAAAAGTAAACATGATGCATGAATGCAATCATAATAAACACATAAATTTAACGTTTACTAATCATGATAAAATAACCTAACGATTAATGTGTCGCATTAGGATCGGTCAGATTATCCTCAGACTGTCTATGAGAGATTTTCATCCTTATTAATTAAAACTTAAAATATCTCATATTTTTTCTTTTAACAATAAGGTATCACTCATTTGGTCAAGTCACAACTATCCACATGAAAACTTAATTGTGACTTTGTGAGTGTAACCCGGCATTTCAGATTTCATGACTCCATTTAGAATATGTCGCCTTATGGTCGGTCAAAACTAAACTACATCACGTCCTCCTATCTTCTTAAGAAGACCAACCTTGGTATTGGTACAGCTCGAAACCTTCCTTAGGGGGGATGAAAACAATGTCATCTCGAGGCCCTCACTGCACCTCACGCTGTTGTACTAGTAATGAAGACCATATGTTACATTGACATGTCAACCTTCTTCCACTCACTATTTTAGGATAATGTGTTTCTATTTTAACTAATCAATTAATTTCAAATTAATTACTAGTTAAAATAATAACCCTATGAATATTTAATTATCAGTTAATCCAATCTCATTAATCTAAATTCATTTAACTTTCTAAAGCGCCAAAGTCATAATTATGTGAACTTAGATTAACTAATTAATTATATTAATCAAACTTTAATAAAACTCTTTTACTAAAGTCGGTTAACCTAAATGTTACTATAGCCTTTAGTGTGGTGTGATTACCAAGTTTTAACTAATTAAAACCTAGCAGTTTACATGTAATTGATTTCATAAAGCAAGACATATAATCATATTAGGATAATTCTAATAAATCATGTATCTACATATGAGATGCATGATTAAATAAAACTGTGTGAGATTTTCATGTATGACATGTGATCGACTAATGCATGGACATATTATCAAACAAAATAATTAAATAAAATAATAATGGACCGAGTGACTATTAGGTATTTCTAAATTACAACCCTTGAAATAAAAAAATAAAATTACAAAACGGACTTCAAGAATGCATATTTTTCAAATATTGCATTCTCCTTCTGATGTCTATCTTCATAATATTCAAGCTTTGAACAAAACTTTTTTTAATTAGAAACACTATATTTCTTAATTAAAATAATTTATATAATTATCATTTTTAATATAATTGACTTTGACTTAGTCAAACAAACACTTTATTTGATTTGGTCAAACTTGGGTCAAACTTAATCAACCTATTAATTTTTAATTTTCATAAAATCAAAATTTAATAATTAATTTTAAAATTACATTAATTTCAAAATTTTAATGGATAATTAAAAGAGTTTAGGTTTAATGAAACATTTAGGTGATAAAATTGGTCGCATGGTTTGTTGGAAACTTTCCTAAAACGTGACAACAGGTGTCACCGATGATAGGACTCTCTGAACGTCGTCCATCACCACCGCTGCCCGTCTCACCTCCGGCAGCTGGCAGCCGCATCGGACAGCTGTTTCATCACCGTACAGCACCGCTGGCACTGTTCACCTCCGTCAGAACAATAAATTTCTAGCGTGAACAATGATTTTCACAGATGAACAGTGTTTTCGCGTGAACGATAAATTTCTGTTGTCCTTCTCATGCTTTCTTCGTCTTCTCGCGTTCGGAATAATTACTATAATATTCAAAATAAAATTACATAAAAATTCTACGCCTCAATTTGGCTTACACAAGATCTAGGAAAAATTAACATAAAGTCTAACCCAATAATCACTATACAATTAACTATCCATTATTTTTTATACATTCAAAAAATATAAACATCCATCATCAAACAGATCTCATATTATATGAATAATGTAAGAAAAACTCACACAACATTTAACATGTAAATATATAAAGACCGTTTTGATACCTCTTGTTGGTCGTCGCAGCAGAAGCGTGGAGGCGCGTGGCCTTTTAAAAATTTACACCTTTAAAAATCGAATCTTTTAATAAAATAAAATTTGCGCATCACCACGATAACCAAATAAATACTTTTATTGAAAACTCGTTTTCAATCAGTCAGGATCCATTATATATTTATAAGTTAAATCTACAACACACAAGGTTAGGGATCATATACCTCTTGTAATTTATATCACGTGTCCTTGCAAAAGTCGATCGATCCTCCGTTCTCACAAAATCATTCCAACGATCACTAGACTCCGAGATCCACACCAAGATCTTCCAAGTCAATCCTTAACGCACTAGGATGTGTATGGGCACGTAGAATATTACAAGACACTTTTTCAGTCTCTAGATGGCTTCAACATATGAGATCTAGAGATTTATTTAGAAGGACAACAGAAATTCTTGATTAACGTTTAATCACAGAAGAAAATCTCTCTGACATCAATCGTAAACTCTTGATTGACGAACTGATGATCTGATCAACTGATTCTTTACTCTTCTTTCAACTACTTAGGCCATTAGAATAATATATGTACATATTCTAAATAATGGCGTATCATATTTTTAAGGATAAACTGAAATAATATTTAATTGTAAACTTACCAATTGCAGTGGAACCCACTGCAATTGTGCACAACTACAGTGCCTCATGGCACCACTGTAGTGTCACGTGGTACCACAGTAGTCCATATCAATTTATGATACCCTAACAGTGAATGACACGTGGTAATTACTACGAATTAAATATTTATTTTAATCAGATAATTATCTAGATATCAATTAATTCAAAATTAACATATCTGATTATCCCTATCAACTAATTTATCTGTTATTTTACAAATAACAGATTTAGTTGATTTAAATTATTATCTAATAATAATTTATGGAAATTTACTAAAGGCAAAATTGATTGATAAAATTTTAACTAAAAATAAGGGAAATGACAAAAGCATACTGAGGAAAAAGGTCATTTCATTAAAAAATAGAGAAAATTACAGAGCAATTCTTAATAAAGAAAAACAAGAAAAAATAAAAAGATGTTAATTCTTCACAGGAGTAGCACCAATAGACGCTTCAGTGGTGGAAGCGGGAAGCTCAGCCTCTAGATCAATAAGCTCATCAGAAGGGGGACCAGAGACATATGGGGAGGCTTATCATCCTTGGCATCGTGGTAACCCTCCGTGTAGGCCATCTGCTCATACTCGTCGACCATGGTATGGTACTCAGCCACAAGACCAGCCTTATGTTCACTTGACTCAACAATAGACAAGTTCTCCTCACTTATCTTTGCGGACCTCTCAGCCTCCCTCAAAGACCACTCGAGCTTCGACTACTTAGTCGCGGCCGCTTCAAGTTCAGAAGTTAAATGGGCAACAACCTGTTGAAGGTCAGCCTCTACCTTCTTAAGATTGTCACGTTCAAAGACAATGACACAATAAGCTTTGGTGGTCTCCATCACCTTCCTCCTGCAGTTGGCTACCTCCTCCTCAGCAGCATGAATATCTTCTGGTAGCTCATTGTGATAAGTCACAACCCACTCAAAAAGTGAGCCAAAAATTAAGAAAAGTTTCTACCTAGGAAAAACAAAGAAAGACAAGAATAGAAAATACTTGCATCAGAGCATAACTCAGGCTGATGACCTTATCATGAATAGACAGTTGGCGGAGTACAGGAGAATCCGCCTCAGATACGATTCCCTTTGCGACCACGTACGAAGATTGGGAGTCCTTCAGAAAGTTGACGTTAGTAGGAACCGACGGAGCCGCGGGGTGTCACTGCCACCGCCAGACACTCGTCTCCTCAGACAGATGTGGAGAACCGGAATAAGGGGAGACCATCTTTTTCATAGGTAAGAGGGGGGACGCGGTGGTCTTCCCCGCAGTAGTGGGAACCTCATTGACAGCGGGGAGATCAATAGCGAGGGCAGGAAGATCGGGAATGAGGGTGGTAGCCTCCCCCGAAGTGAAAACTGAAGAGCTGGCGTTCCCCATTTTCTGACGCCTACCCTCACCAGGTACCCCCCATAAATTAAGCGCTTGATCTTCTCGAGCTTATTGTACATGAAGTGAAAAAGTGTGTCCTCGTCCTCTGCCTCTTTTTGAGCAGCTTCTCGTTGGGCCTCACGCTCTCTTTCTTTTGATCAAACACCTCTTCTTCCTGTTCTGATTTTGAAGAGTCAGAGGAGATTGACAAAATAATTTGATGGAAGGAAGGAATGGGGATCACGAAAGGAATAGCCCGAGGAACTTCTTCCATAAAGACGACAGAGTAACGGACTCAGCAACTGGGATGGGCATGATTGCGACCTCAATCCTTCCTTGGGTCGAGTAGATCCCTCCAGTCCAGCTCCGGACAGTTATAGGCAACACAGAGTCACGCAGCATCTTCTTCCAGGGTGAAAGATCTCTTGTTCATACTCGTATCTACACAAAAAAAATATAAGGGGTTAGAACTTAGAAAAGACAAACTCAAACAAGTGAAAATGGTAAAATTAGGACTACATCATGAAAATAAAAGGAAAGGAGGCCTCCGGCCACTTACTAAACTCCCCCAGATCTGGGGAACAACCCAGCAACCGTCTCCACCCCTGTTTCCACCTACGAGGAGTGTACCCTCCTCCCAGCCTTTATCCCTGCTGGGAAGGTCAGTAACTAGTCCTCCCTGCTTCTCACTCGTGCAGGGAGCCAAGTAATATGACAATATGTGACTTTTCACTATGTACACGGTGTGGATTTTATCTACCCCTATATTTAGGTTATGCCTCCTATTGAGGGCTTCAATCCCTAAAAGAACCCTATATGTACTGGGGGCATATTGGGAAAGGGGCGAGGTTGAAAGTACTGAAGAATTCCTGAAAAATAGGAGAGAAGGAAAGCTTCAAACCTAATGTTATATACATTAGGGCTAAAGAAATTTGGTAGGGAGGATTATAGGGAGAAGATTTAGGGATTCCTTCCCCAAAACCATAGACTACATCTGGAGGAAGGCATCCCTGTAAAGGGTAAGAAAGCGGTAAAATTCATTTTTATTCCTAACTAAGGTAATGGTCACCTTAAATGGGTGTTTATCCATCACTACCAAAAGAAGGAATGTAGAATAGAAAAGATGAAAAGAAAAGAGATCACGAAGATGAAGAAAGTAAGATAGTAGAACTTACAGAGGATAGGAATAATGATAAGAAAAAAGAAATAAGGGAAACCTAGGTGATATAGGCTACAGACTCCAAAAGCAAGTTCAAAAGCGTTTAATAGATAGGGAGATGAAAAGACACCGATTCTGAAAATAGGGAAAGGGAAAACGACGGACGCATAGGGAAGAGACAATGAAATAATTACTGCCAGTCTACCAAAAATGGGTGGGCCAGTGATGACACGAAAACTGGATAAAAAGAAACCTAATGGGCCAGAAACGCGCATGACGTGAGAACCATGAAACGAAGCAACGCATGGGGAATGAAAAAATGAAGCTCACGCGCACGCGTGTCACGATAGGATAAAACAAAATTAAGAACAATGAAGTTTCAAAGGAACACGTCAGCAACCCTAGAAACGAGGCAATGATGGTACATTATCTCATTATTTAAATACTTATGACTTTCTTGTGCAATACTCAATGTTTTGTAGAATAAAAGGGGATCCTAAACTGATAAAAGTATATTAATAATAGTCGTTCTCCCAAAATGGGGCACGTGCTGAGAGCATTCATTGCACATCGGTGAACATCGCCGAAGAGCAATGAGGGCAAATGAACAGGTAAAAATATTCGTTGCCACGTGGACAAAGGGACTACCCAGGACTTGCGGGAAGCGTCAAAAAAGCAGAAACGGATGACAGACTAAAGTCGTGAGATATTCATAGAACGGATAATTATCACTTCAAAAATTAGAGCCGACATCTCGAGAACGGGGGATCATCAGTTCAAGAATGGGAACCGACATCTCGAGAACGGGGGATCATCAGTTCAAGTACGGGGTCATTACCTCAAGGACGAAACATAACATCATAACGGGAAAAAGGGTTCAAACCAACAATCAAGCGGTCATGATTGATTGAGTAAGTTGCACCGCCCAGACAAGACAGGTTGGTAGGCCACCAAGTGGTTCTGACTAATTGGCTCGGAACCACGAGAAATTATCATGTGGTACCGATTGATGAGCGGCTGAGTGTGACAGAGGTAAGATAAAGAAGAGAGGTGATCCCCATGAATGAGTGTTATCCTAGGCCTGCTGAGTACCTCATATGATATTTTATTATTTTATTATTTTAATCAAACTCATACAATTAAAGAAGTTTTTATAAAACCAATGTATTCAATAAAACATAACAATTTCAAGACAGTCAAAAAAAGAGAAAACTTAGTGTATGTACTCCTTATGATTTTAGATTATCAACATCTCTTTCTATCTTATTAATACAAACATAAATTTTATCTTTATCAATAGATTTTTCTCTTAATCTTAAATGGGACTGGGAACATATTTATTAGATGTGGACATATTTTGTGAGAAAAAGCACGTGTAAAAGTAAAATAATGGTTTGTTTGACAGTTCAATTTATGTAGTCAAATATACCCTATCAGGCAAATTCCATTATCAAATTTGGCATCAAGCGATTGAAAGATTAATATGTATTTTGAAAGTAAAGGATCAGCTTTCTCACCCACAGTATGCACATATGCTAGCTGCAGCAAGACAAACATAGAGAAATTAAGTTATTAAGTACCATCATAATTAAGTGGATATGAGAGGACAACAAAAAAGTTATTATAGACAAGACTAAAATATGACATGCTAACATAACTAGGAATCCCTATCACTTTTGTTTATTAATTTATGATTTTTTTGGGTTTGGGAGAAGAATCTTTGAATTTCTGAAAGAGAGATCACCCTAAGGTAATTTCTCCAAAACAAAAACAAAACAAGACAAAAGCTTCAAAATCTCTTTCAATAACAAGTTAAGTCATCCTTTATTTCACGCTACTATCTATTGTTATCATGTTATATAATCTGTTTATAATTAAATTATTACATTTATTGAGAATAATTCTTAAATTAAGATAAGATGCAATCTTAATTTACATATAATCATAATTTGTATCCCAATGAAGTAATTTAATTAACCACATTAGAAAAATAGAAGCAGTCTTAGTTTATAATGCAATAGCTTTCTTCTCGTGTAATCGGAGATAATAACATGAATTAATATTATAAGAATAACATTACATGATTTAAAATTATAAAAAACTAACTTGATTAAAGTTAAGTCTAATATTATTAATATAATTAAACACTAATCAAACATAGATAATTTTTAATGTTAAAATTGCACATTAAAATATTTGTTTGCATAAATCAAAATGACATTTAACTAACTTCATGTTATTTATAAAAAAAATATAACAAAAATTAATTTATACTAAATATAATAATTCTAAATTGTCACTTATCATTTTATATATTATTATCAACAACAAAACGTAATAATTATATGTTACTATCATTTTATGTTCTGCTAACTAAAAAAATTGGAGCACCCACTTTTGTTCTCTTTTCTCTTCTTGGTTGATCATATTGACTTGTAATTGGAGGATGCGATATTCAAAATAAGGAAAGTGTTGATGAGGAGACTTATAATTATATAATAATATGATCATTAGGCTAATAGCAACACCCACTAATTAGTTTTAACACCACTAATCTCTAAATTCTCTATTGGTTATTACTTAATCATTGTTCCACAATTTCTCTTTTCTTTAATGTTGGTTGGAAGCTACTACTTGCCTTCTTATAAATATATATATATCATATACATCTCACTTTTTATATGTGAGTTGGCTTCTTACTATTATTTTAGATTAAAAAAGTGATGTTTTGTTAATTATTTTTTATCCCAAGCAATTGGTGATTGACAAAAAAATATCGTGGTGGTAAAATTAGAGGAATGATAAACTTATTTTTCTTCATCTCAATTTTTTATTATTTTGGGCACCCACACGACAATCAATTGGATGTCACTTTTCTTTTATTTTTAATAATTGATAATAACAAGGGAAGATTCCATGTATCAAATTTCCAATGGTAATATTCTATTTGATCATCTTGATATCTTGAACAATATTTTCAGGACATTTAATTTTACTTATATGTTTTAATAAATAAAAGTAAAAAATATTGAGAGAAACAATCACTTTAAGAGTATTATCAATTATCATGTCAATATATATAATCTTACTTTTAGACGTGATAATTGAACATGTAATATTATATTATAATATGAGTAGTTTCACGATCACAAGTCATAGAGATTCAGAAAATCCTAATGTTATAATGTTATATAACATTGTCCATATTTTTCATCATCTTCATTTTAAATATACTAACATGTTTGATAAATAAAAATAGATAAAGATGAGTCAATACTGGTAATTTAATATTCACACTCAAAAATATAAATAAATATTATTTGGACTTCGTAATTTTGACATCATAAATAAGAACAAGATATTTGGAGAAATATTCACTTTTGGATTGGGAGTAGCTTTTATAAAGTCAAAGTCGCACTACATACTTGGACAACGGAACAGCGTTCACAGCGCTATTCATTTCTACTCCTCCAGTAGTGCTCAAGCCACACTGCAACAGCAGGCATTTGGTGCTATCTAGTGCAGGTTTTTGCTCTTGACCATTCGTAGGAAGACGGTGGCTGCAACAAATTTTGTTTCCTATTTTTACTTCCACCGTTTTCTCCAGTCTTCCTATCTGTTTATTTTACCCAAAAAAGCCAAAAAAATATTGAAATCTGGTAGTCAGAGAAATGGTTGTCGATGATATGATGGAGATGAGCATCGTGTTTGGCTATGGAGGTCGCTCTTCTTCTCGATTCCCTGATGGTTATCCTAAAAGGTATAACTATTTAACATTCCCCATCTTTTTCTCGTTTTTCTTGTTGTGGATTTCTCTGTGTAAAGAAAAGAGAAGGAAAAGAAAAACTAGTAGTCAATTGAAATTGGGGTTTTTGATGGGGTTGTCCAATGTTTATTGTCTGTATCTGGACTTGAATTTGTCTTTCTTTTGCATTTCCAATTTCTCTTTTTCTTCCTGGGTCGAGACTCGAGATTGAACGAATTTATCTCATCTTCACATACCCTATCCTTAACAACTAGCATTGTTTCTTCCATTGAACATATTAGGGTTTTTGAATCGTTGTGGTTGATGTTGATTTCTTATTTGCTTGCGATGTTATTAATGAACCTAGGCTTTTGATGGAGGGAAGATACAGTGGGGATTGACACGTGAACTTTTAAGTGTGTCGGTTTTGTTCTTGAATTTCTTTTCGGGTCGGCAAAATTCAACCCACCAGTAACAAAACCACCACCAGGGGATGATCTAAAATGGGAGATTCTCTCCTCACAGTTCTTTCAATGGAGAATCATTACCGTTCCACAATCTTGTCAATGGATTCTAGTGCCTCATCCCATGAGGAATTGGATATGGAAATGAATAGACAAATTCTACTTTCCCGTCCACCCGATATTAATTTACCGCTGTCTACTGAGCTCAGCCCCTCTCCGCAGCCATGGAATTCCGATCCCCGTGACATTTTAGATGTTGGGCTTGGTTCCCAAGTTTATGTAACCGAGACTTTTCTTAACGTTCCCAAGATTGGCCGAAAATGCGCCAAGAGGATAGATAGTATTTGGGGTGCTTGGTTTTTCTTCAGTTTTTACTTCAAGCCTGCGCTGAATGAGAAATCCAAGCCCAAGATTGTAGTTGACAGCAATGGAGTCTCTGGATTTAGCAAATCTGATATCAAGCTTGATGTTTTCATGGTTCAGCATGACATGGAGAATATGTACATGTGGGTTTTCAAGGAGAAACCCGAAAATGCATTGGGTAAAATGCAGCTTAGAAGTTTCATGAATGGACATTCTCGCCAGGGAGAGTGTTCCTTTCCATTCAGTGTTGATAAGGGTTTCGTCCGGTCTCACAGAATGCAACGAAAGCATTATAGGGGTTTGTCCAATCCCCAGTGCGTGCACGGGATTCAGGTCGTTCCATCGCCAAATCTCTTGGTTCTCGATGAAGAGGAGCGGAAGAGGTGGATGGAACTAACTGGTAGGGACCTGAACTTCACCGTCCCACCGGAAGCAAGCGATTTTGCCTCATGGAGAAATCTTCCAAACACGGATTTCGAACTTGAGAGGCCACCCCTACTAATCAAAAGCGCCTCAAATTCCCACTCGAAGAAACTTCTTAATGGCTCTGGGCTTAACTTGTCAAACCAGCCGGTAAACCACTGCAATTCCGGTGGAATGGATTTATCTCCTGTTAGCATTAAGAGAAGGAAGGATTCCTTACACCATGGAAATGAAGATGATTGCTACTTGGTTGTCAATCCTCCTGATTGGATTTCAGATATGGAAATACACCCAAATGAAACCGGGTGGTTGAATTACTTCAGTGGAGTAATGAAAAATACATACGGGCCTGTCACAGCAGCTAAGACTATATATGAGGATGAAGAAGGCTATCTGATCATCATAAGCTTGCCCTGCGTGGATCTTCAGAGAGTGAAAGTATCGTGGAGGAATACCCTCGCACACGGTATTATAAAGGTCTCTTGTGTGAGCACTTCTCGACTGCCATTCATCCAGAGACGGGATAGGACATTCAGGCTTTCAGATCCAACTCCCGAGCACTGTCCTCCGGGTGATTTCATAAGGGAAATCCCACTTCCAACTAGAATCCCTGAAGAAGCTCAAATTGAAGCATACTATGACGGGCCGGGATCTGCCCTCGAGATTATGGTGCCAAAACTCCGTGTAGGTCCGGAAGAACACGAAGTTCATGTTTGCCTTCGCCCTCAACTTGGAGGCAATGATTTTATGTTGAGTTAAGGTATTTATATTTTATAAAGAGTCATCAGGAAAGTTTCCATGTTAGATGCTTAGTTGTTTCACTTCACTAAATCTCATAATGTATTTCTAAGAATCTAAATGTTCCTTTACTCTACCTTCTGCATAATTGCATTGTATCTCTTTAGTCCTTCCATGCAAATGCTCAGATTGCTATAGTTGTATAATCGATTCCGAACTTGTACAAGATTCTGGTCATTGAATAAGAAATTGGTCAAATGCTGTTCTTGCTTGTTGATGTCCGTACATGTTACCTCGAATCTTTTTTCCGCTTTTTTACGGTGACGATGGCTGCACTTGCCTTTTCCCGTTTCCGTCTGTCTTCGGAAAATTCTGTCGTTTCTACGTGATAAATTCTTCTTATGAATAGTACATAAAGCATTAGAATTTGAAATTGGGTGGCTGTCATTTTTCAAGGACGGAATTGTATCAATATTCAGCTTTGGGTAAGAAAGGTAAAAGTTGTAAACTCAGACTCTGGAAATGAAACAACCATTTCAAGCAGCTTTTAAGAAGAAGATGCACCGACCAGCATGGATAATTAGCTTTAATCAGTCAATAAAGAGAGATTTGGTTTTTGAATATTTTAGTTTAAAGTTAACCATCTTTTGATCATCCCGGGGGAAAGAGCATGTTCGACAAATCTAACTATTGACGTCGATATAAATGATTCAAACATAAAATTTCTATTTGCTCAAAAGGAGTGACTCAAATTCATCCCTGGATAATATATATCATAGTTCAAATTAAGGAGAACTCAACGATCAGATCTGAATCCTATACCGATATGTGTGAGCTTACTCCAACTCATACACACAAAATAAACTTCGGCCTTGAACATATATTAGAAAAGCTATCTAAAAAATAGCATGCAATATATAACAAACAAATATATCATCTAAGAGTGGAAAATCAAACATCTCGAGACAACTCTAAAGATGAGTTTAGTCAACTTCCTCGATCTTTGGTCCACCACCACTTCCACCGGCTGGAGGAGCATCATCCATGTCATCTGCTCCAACATCAGGTCCAGCACCCTGGTACATCTTTGCTATTATTGGATTGCAGATGCTCTCCAATTCTTTCATTTTGTCCTCAAATTCATCAGCCTCTGCAAGCTGGTTGCTGTCCAACCATTGGATAGCCTGCTCTATGGCATCCTCAATCTTCTTCTTATCATCCGGAGAAAGCTTAGCTCCAATCTTCTCATCCTTTACCGTATTTCTCATGTTGTATGCATAGTTCTCCAATGCATTCTTTGCCTCTACCTTCTTCTTGTGTTCCTCATCTTCCGACTTGTACTTCTCTGCCTCTTGAACCATCTTCTCTATATCCTCCTTTGACAATCTCCCCTTGTCATTGGTAATGGTAATCTTATTCTTTTGACCGGTAGTCTTGTCCTCAGCCGACACGTTCAAAATTCCATTGGCGTCAATGTCGAAGCAAACTGTGATTTGTGGCACACCTCTTGGAGCAGGAGGGATGCCAGAGAGCTCAAATTTACCGAGCAAGTTGTTGTCTCGCGTCCTTGTTCTTTCACCTTCATAGACCTGGATCAACACTCCTGGTTGATTGTCAGAGTAGGTAGAGAACACCTGTTCTTTCTTTGTGGGAATAGTAGTGTTACGGGGAATCAAAACAGTCATAACACCACCAGCAGTTTCCAAACCTTGAGAGAGAGGAGTGACATCCAAGAGCAGGAGATCCTGCACCTTTTCATTGCCCTCACCACTCAAAATAGCAGCTTGGACAGCAGCACCATAAGCAACAGCCTCGTCAGGATTAATGCTCTTGCAAAGCTCTTTTCCATTAAAGAAATCCTGCAATAGCTGCTGGACCTTGGGAATCCTTGTAGACCCACCAACAAGCACAACATCGTGGACGGTGCTCTTGTCCATCTTGGCATCCCTCAAACATTTCTCAACTGGTTCCATACACTTCCTGAATAGGTCCATGTTCATTTCCTCGAATCGGGCACGAGTAATGGTGGAGTAGAAATCAATGCCTTCATACAAGGAATCAATTTCGATGGTGGTCTGTGCAGTGGATGAAAGAGTCCTCTTAGCCCTTTCACAGGAAGTCCTCAATCTCCTAAGAGCCCTAGGGTTGCCAGTAATGTCCTTTTTGTGTTTCCTCTTGAATTCCTGAACAAAGTGATTCACCATTCTGTTATCAAAATCTTCACCACCAAGGTGGGTGTCTCCAGCAGTGGCTTTCACTTCGAAAATACCCTCCTCAATTGTGAGTAGGGAAACATCAAAAGTACCACCACCAAGGTCAAAGATCAAGACATTCTTCTCACCAACGCTAGTGGCCTTCTTGTCAAGTCCATAAGCAATGGCAGCTGCAGTCGGCTCATTGATAATACGCATCACATTAAGACCAGCAATGACCCCAGCATCCTTGGTAGCCTGCCGCTGAGAGTCATTGAAGTATGCAGGTACGGTGACAACGGCGTTCTTGATGGTGGAACCAATGTAGGCTTCGGCAATCTCACGCATCTTAATGAGAACCATGGAAGAAATTTCTTCAGCAGCAAATTGTTTATCCTCGCCCTTGTAGTTGACCACAATCATGGGCTTGTCACCAGAGCCAGGAATGACCTTAAATGGCCACAATTTGATATCACTCTGGACAGATGCATCACTGAATCTCCGACCAATCAACCTCTTGGCATCTGTGCAGGTTAACAAAAATGCCGTTTAGACAACAATTTAGCTATCTCCATTAGCAAACAAATACAAAGAATATAATTAGGAGATGCCGGTGCTACGACAGGATGGTAAGCCCAGGCAAAAGGAAGCTCGTGGATGCAGCAAGAATGATGAAGACAAGTAATAAGATCGTTTAAACATTAGTATTATTTTAAAGGATTGCCAAAAGTTAAAACGTTAAAAATCTAGTCAACGAAATCTATTTGAGACTAATAATCAGTTTGGTTTCAAATCAGAATATGGGTGCCTATGGTGCAAACTTAAGTCCCATGATCGTATAAGGCATAAGTTTGAGCATCAATTAAACTTGAGAATAACCTTTCCTTTAGCCTATTCTGTCGGAAGTACAATGCATAAGATCAAGCATAAACTAACACCATCATACAAAAAGCAGACGATAAATATTCTGACATACAGAGAACCAACGTAATGGTGTAGACCTATATAAAAACTAAATCCTTGAGATAAACTTGGATTAGAATTTTCAAGTGAATAACAAACCGTTGACTTGCAGCACATTTTCAAATCCAAAACTACATGAAAACAGTGCTACAATGGATATCCTACATTAGACAGATAACGAAGAATAAGAGAAGATCCAATAACGAACAGTAAATTAACAGATCCAACTGAGACAGTAACGAAATCAGCTCTTGATCCTCGGATCTTACCAAATACAGTGTTGATGGGGTTCATGGCGACCTGGTTCTTAGCTGCATCGCCAATCAACCGCTCTGAATCGGTGAAGGCGACGTATGACGGCGTGGTTCTGTTACCCTGATCATTGGCTATGATCTCAACACGGTCGTGTTGCCATACTCCGACGCAAGAATAAGTTGTCCCGAGATCGATGCCGATGGCCGGACCTTCTCCCTTGCCAGACATAATATGTTCTTCGCTTGTTGAATCCAAAGAAGAAGAAGAATACTCGAACTACAGAATCAAATGACAAAAGTGAATGAAAATAAAACAGTAAAGAAAACTACGGCTGTCGCTGAGACGAAAAGAAAGAGGGAGATGCACTCTATAAAGAGAGGATCTGAATTCTAGAATGTTCTAACTTTAATAACCCATTAGATTTAGAACCGTTCGATCTAGGAAGAAGAAGAGCCAACGGATTTAGAATGTTTACAAGTCCCCCGCATTCGGCGTACGACTTGACTTTTCCTCCAGTCGGTCAGCAAAACCAAAATGTAACATTTATTTCGGTCGCATTCCTCGGTAGAGTTTACTTTTCTTGACAAACTCTCACATAAAATTTACTTTTATTAAGTTTTTGTCAAGGCTAAATTACAATATCATTTGTCCTGATTTAATTAAATTATACAGATATACTTTCTATATTTAATAATTATATAAATATTTCATGTACTTTTCATTCTTTAACAATCAGATCTAATTTTTAACAAAATTTTTTGACAGTAGTTATATTGATGTTGAAATGTTCAAAATACCCTTATCTACAATTTAATTCAAATTATCACTACATAAGAAATTAAATATGTAATAATACTAATTTAATTTAGAATTATCCAAATTCATCCAAAATTATCCAAAATCGTGGTCGTGGCTAGGCTAATGCCCTGAGCTCGTAACCGTGGCTAAGCTAATGGCGGAGATTGTGGGCGTATCTCTCCCGCGGTAGTAGGGGTGGTTTCGTGAGGTTTCACCTTGGGGGATTTTGTGCTGGGGGTGTTAGGGTTGTGAGTGTTGTAGTGAGGGGTGTCTTTGGGTTTTCAATTAAAACTTAACAGAAGTAGATGGAAAATTAACAAAGAGATGGTTTGTGTTATTATTGAATATAAAGGGGTTGTCTGTGTAATTTAATCAAACCATAGGGGAGGTCTATGTAATTTACTCATATATTTGTCTCTAAAATATATAACATTTTCTAGCTTAACTTACCACAAATTGAGAACTCGTATTTCCTGATAAGAAAATTCATCTTAAATATTGGTATTTTGATCAAATATTGAAGTGGTGGTTGAGGTTGAGGGTGTTCAAAAAGGTATGGAATCGGTAAAATTGAACTGAACTGAAACCTATAACTACTAGTTCAGTCAGTTCTTTCATTAACTTCGGTTCTTATATATTAGAAAATTGATATCTCAGTTCGGTTTAGAATTCAGGTCCTTTTAGAACTGAACCGAACCAAAATATAAATAAAATAAACCCTATATATATATATTAAACTATTTGTACTCAAACCCTACAATTTTATTTCAGTCGTTGTCTCTCTCTCTCTCCTCTATCTCTCTCCCCCCCTCTCTCTGGCCTTCTATGTCGCCTTCTCAAAGATCTCTCCATCTCAAGTGTTCACACTCTCGCCTTCTCTCTCCCACTCCACTCCACGTCTCCACCCCTCGTTGCGATCTCATATCTGGGTTTTACCCCATCTCAGATTTGGGTTTTACCCCATCTCAGATTTGGGTTTTACCCCATCTTAGATATGAGTACTCCATTGGTATCTACGGCGTGATCAAATATGTGTCTATCGTAACAACATCTATGGCGCGATCTTCAGATCTGTATTTTTATCCCATATCTGGGTATTTGGGTTTTACCCCATCTGCATCTATGGCGTGATCGAGCTCTCTCATTTCAATTCATTTTTTTAATCTCTTGGCTATCTGATCTACTCTATTAGTTGTGCTCCATCTTCTTTTGAGTTCCACACTGATTTATTTTACGCGTTATTTATTTTAGGGTTTTGTTTTGATTTAAGGTTTTGTTTCAATTGATTCAATGTTTAAATCATGAATTAGGGTTTCATTAATATTAGTTAAGGAAAGCTTTTTCTCTTGCTTACTTGGCAGCCACATCACTGCCTCTTCACCAGGCTTCACGTGCTACTTAGTGTGACCTTGCATGGCCACCCTTGCTTTGCCACCTCAACATTCGGTTACTCAAATATTCCCTCATGATTTGCCTATCATTGCTCATTGATTCTCTTCTCAACTGATCCTCTATGTAATCATGCTTTAGCTTAATCTTCTTCTTGGTAATCAAGTTTACTGCTCTAGTTATATATGTAATACATTGTAGTTAAGCTAGGTAGGTTTTATCATTATAATGTTATCAAAATCAATACAATAGTAGAGTTGTCTTCTTCATCTTTTCTTATTATATTGATTTGCTTTGTTGTTTAATTACTAGATGATGGAATGAATGATGCTTCGAATCATGTTTTATTGTGAGAATACTTTGTGCTTTTAGCTCGTGTGAATATTATTGTGTTGCGACTTGTGTGAATGTTTTGTGAGTTTGTGTTTTTAGTTGTTGGAATGGAGCCTGAATAATTGTTAAATGTTCTGAACAATAGTGTATTGTTCCACTAAAAATATTGTCGCCGAACCGTAGAACCGAACCAAACCAAACCATAAGTCATGGTTAGGTTTGGTTTGGTTCAGTTGACATATAGTCAAACCAAAATTTTCGGTCTAGTTTAATTTTTCTTCAAAAACATTGACTGAACTGAACCGTAAACACTCATAGTGATATTTTACATTTGGATTATTTTTTAACTGTACAAATATTATCTAAGTTAATGGATGGCACACGCATCTCATGTGACAAAAATTCATTAGATGTTTTCGATTCTTAGAATTTAGTAAGTTCAAGAATCCTTTTGAACAGCGTGGATCTGATTGAATGTAAAAAGGAAAAAGAATAACTAAAGCATATTTTTTAATGGATCAAGCTGTCTAAATAAGATCGGATGGTTCATAACTTCCCGCCATCATTCCAGTGGAACAACAGAGAAGCTGTATCCTATCCCTTATATCCACTAGATAATTGGTCTTTTGGGTCATTTCTTAATTTTAAGTCTAGAGACTAAATTTTTGCGATCAAATAATTTTGAAAAATCATACATTTAATCATACATTCAATTACAACATACATTTAATCATAACTAGGCGGGTTGGCACATGCCACCATCATAATAGTGTTATTATTAAATAAGATAATTATAACGATAAATTTTGAGTATAAACAACCGCAGCAGGGAAGGTAGCTATATAAAAACAATTATTTTTCATTCCTTAACCAAATGCAAATTTGTTGTTAAAAATGTAATCAAGTTGTTATTTCAGTAAATCATTTGCATAGAAGTTGTTGTATGAGTCTTTTCATTCTTTGATATCGATACAGATTATGAAACTCTATAATAATTGCGTCACACAGTATATATTTAAAAATGTACGATATTTTCACCTTGGAGAGAGCGGGTGGGAATACTATTGTTATTAAGGGGTTCATAAACAAGCTGCATGCCAGTGAGAATGGGTTCCCTTATGGGGTACGTGCTATTTGTTAAAATTCTATCTTAAATTTATATTCTTGTGATGGTAAGACAATGGAATAATTTATTCTTAAATATATATGTAAATGATTTTTTTGGTATGGGGAACTCTCTACAAATGAATAATAAAGATGATAATTTAGAAAGAGAACAAGAGAATAAAGACACAATAGTTTACGTGAAAACTCTTTAAAGGGAAGAAAAATTACGGGAAGATTTTTGATATTATCTTGTATTTTGTAACCCATGTAGGTATGAGTCCTTTTGTGTAGGTCTCACTCCCATTTATATTGTTCTATATGTCTCTATTTATAGGCTTTTCACTTATTATAGAATATAATCAAATCACACCAAAAACGGGATTATCAGAATATTCTTCTAAAATCAAGCTTATCAACATTAAAAATTAAGTAAATATTGATCGTCTGATCAATTTAATGGTCTTGATTAGCTTCTCCTTGGATTACCACGCTAGCAAGCCATGTACTTTCGTCTGATTAGTCTCATCTTTATAGACGTCTAGTTGATCCTACGGTTCCCGCTCTATCTTCTATTCGATGGAGTTTTCAGACTAGATCTTGTCATGTGTCATGTGGGATTTTGATTGTTCATTGGCCATCATTACACTCAACAAAATTTCATTAATTGAGGTGTAATTATCATTATTACAAATGAAAAAGAGTGAGTCTACTTAGTGAACGGGCATGATGCATAGATCGATTGATTAATATAAATCTTGAGAGTGGATGGTTGACCGCCGCCCCTTGTCCTGGAGGCTCTCTAGGTTGGGAGGGGCTTGCTATCGTAACATTTTCTCCCGGTATATGTGAAAAAGAGCGACGAACCTTTTTTGTTCGGTCATAAGTTGGTCCAAAGAACGAGAGCGGGCTTCCTTAAGTCCGTTGTTCCTCAGTAGCTTAGTGGTAAAGCGGTCGGTTGTTAACTGACTGGTCGTAGGTTCAAATCCTACTTGGAGACTGTATGTTTCTGTTCTCACGTGCTTCTTGAAAATATACGACATAGTTTCTCCAGACAACTTTTTGATTGTTCGCTATCAGTGGTGGTTTCTCATTTTCTTCTACCATTACGTTCTTTTGTTCCCGTTTACAAATGCTCCGCGGTTGTCGAGCAACTTTTTGATCAGTTTGTTGTCGATGGTGATCACTTCTTTGTCACTTGTTATTATGTCTTTCTGAAATGCTTCACGGTTGTCGACATCTTTTTGGTCAGTTTGATGTCGATGATGATTGCTTCTCATTCATTTGTTATTACGTCTTTCCGTTCTTTTCATTACGGGATCATTGATAGAGTTTTTTCCAATTTCTTCATTGCGGGCTCATTTGATAGAGTTTTTCCCATTTACTTCACCATGGGCTCATTGATAGAGTTTCTCTCATTTCTTCATTCTTCTTTTCTTTCACTCGTACATTAGGTCATAAATCTTACGAAAATCCAAGAATATAATAAAAATCGTTCAAAACTAAATAAATATATCTAAAAAGTAAACGGATTGTCCCTAATGCTTTAGTTGACACGAGCGCATCATTGCCAACTCTCGAAATGACATCACCATCAGCCTGCTCCCTTGACGAATAAACATCTGCAAAGAAGAACATACATAGTTGAATCAAGTATCCAGGATGACAAATCACATTCTACTAAGCAAGCTTCAAGTATAAGTAAATCATATTTACCTTTCTTTTTCAGCTTGGAGAGATATTTGTTACAGTTTCTCTTCCAATCACATTCAACTCCACAATATAAACATTTTCCCTTGGGCTTGCTGTTTTTCTTGTTCTTCTTGACTTTTGGTGAAGTCTTGGCTTTCTTCCCTTTATTGTTCTTACCTTTGTCTTTACCATTGATCTTCTTCTTCTTGTTACTTTTAACAGTGGCAGAACTCTTATGCTCGTCAATATTTTCCTCGTCCTCTTTGGTCATTTTAAGGTTGACTGACTTAAAAGTCTGCAGTTCATTCAACAATTGGATCATGTTAAATTGTAACTTGTTCATAACATAGTCGATCGTTAACGCAGAAAAATATGGTGAGGGAGACTCAAGTGTAATGCTAACTTGAGTATGTTCATCAATGGTTGCTCCAAGTACTTATGCCTCATGCATTATGTTGATCATGTTCTTGCACAGAAGTACCATTTCTCATCTTGGTCATCATATGGCTCCGAGTGGCCTCATGACGACTTTAATCAGATTGCTACCCCAACATCACATGTAGAGATTCCATAATCTCATATGCAGTCTCCATGTTTTCATGCTTCGTTTTCAGAACATCATTCATGCTCACAAGTATGTAGCACTTTGCCTTGTTGTTTGATATGATCCAAGTATCATATTTGTCCCTAACATTCTTAGGGGCATTAGCAAGGGGCTCTTCAGGACATTTCTCAGTAAAAACGAACTTATGATTCTTTTAAATCAGTATTAAGTTCATATTTGATTTTCAATATACGAAATTATCACCATTCAATTTCTCGAGACGAGTAAAACAGTAACAAGGTTGCTCATAATAGATATAATAATGATAACTGAAATTTAAAATATACAAGATTCAATATAATTGATAAATATCTAAAATTTGAAAAGTAAACATGATGCATGAATGCAACATAATAAACACACAATTTTAACATTACTAATCATGATAAAATAACCTAACGGTTAATGTGCTGACTTAGGATCAGTCAGATTAACATCATACTGTTTATGAGACATTCTCATCCTTATTAATTAAAACTTAAAATATCTCATATTTTCTCTTTTAACAATAGGGTATCGCTTGTTTGGTCAAATCATAACTATCCATATGAAAAGCTTAATTGTGACTTTGTAGTGTAACCTATTATTTCAGATTTTATGGCTTGATTTAGAATATGTCGTCTTAGGGCCGGTCAAAACTAAACTATATCACTTAGTCCTATCTTCTTAAAAAGTCCAACCTTAGTATTGGTACAACTTGAAACCTTCCTTAGGGGATGAAAACAAAGCCATCTTGAGGCCCTCACTGTACCACACGGTGTTGTACTAATAATGGAAACTCTATATTACATTGACATGTCAACCTTCTCTCACTCACTATTTTAGGATTATATGTTTCCATTTTTAACTAATAAATTAATTTTAAATTAATTACTAGTTAAAATAATATCCCAATGAATATTTAATAATCAGTTATAAAAATCTCATTGGTCTAAGTTCATTTAACCTTCTAAAGCGCCTAAGTCACAATTAGGTGAACTTAGATTAACTAATTAATTATATTTATTAAACTTTACTAAAACTCTTTTACTACAATCGATTATCCTAAAGGTTACTATAGCTCTTAGTGTAGTGTGATTATAAAGTTTTAACTAATTAAAATCTAGCAGTTTGCATGTGATTGATATCATAAAACAATATATATAAATAAATTAGGACAATCCTAATAAATCATGTTTCTACCGATGAGATGCATGACAAGCAAAACTGTGTAGGATTTTCATGTATGCATGTGATCGACTAATGCATGGTCATATTGTCAAACATAATAATTAAAATAATTATTTAACAATTAAATAAAATAATAATATACTGAATGACTATTAGGTATTTATAAATTGTAACCCTTAAAATAAAGAAATAATATTACAAAGCGAACTTCAAGAATACATTTTCTCAAATATTGCTTTCTCCTCCTGATGTCCATTTTCATAATCTTCAAGCTTTGAAAAAAAATCTATTTAATTAGAAAAAAACTATTTTTCTTAATTAAAATTAATTTTTATAATTATTCCTTTAAAATAATTGACTTTGATTTAGTCAAATAAACAATTTATTTGATTTGGTTAAACTTAGGTCAAACTAAATCAACCTATTAATTTCTAATTTTTATAAAATTTATAATTAATAATTAATTTTAAAATTACATTAATTTCAAAATTTAAAAGGATAATTGATAGATTTAGTGTTATCATAAAACTCTACAGTGATAGGATTGGTTGATATCATGGTTTGTGCCAAACTTCCCTAAATGTGACAACAGTTGTCACCGACCACCATATGCCGCCGCCAGACGCCGGCTGATTGTATATACCAAAAGTTATGTGGGAGCAAACATATTTTTCTAGTTTTATATATTGATGACATCTTACTTGCAAGCAATGATATTGGTTTATTGCACGACACCAAGAGATTGCTAGCTAAAAATTTTGAGACGAAAGATCTTAGTGAGACTTCTTTTGTATTAGGGATCCAAATACACTAAGATTTCTCTCAGGGTATTCTTGGATTATCACAAAAGAGCTATATCGAAAAGGTCCTTAAAAGATAATGCATACAAGACTATAAATCAGGTGATGCCCATGTAGTTAAGGGAGACAAGTTGGGTCTCAATCACTGCCCTAAGAATTTGAGGAAAAGGAAATGCAGAAAATTCCCTATGTCTCAGTAGTAGGAAGTCCAATGTATGTCTAAGTTTGTACACGTCCTGATATTGCTTACGTGACTGGGATGCTAGGCATATATTTAAGCAATCCAGGCATAGACCATTGGAAAGCAGCTAAATGGGTCTTGTAGTACTTACATAGAGTGAAATATTACATGCTCACGTATCAGAGGTTGGATCAGATTAAGATCATCGGATATAATGACTAATTTTACTAGATGCTAAGACAGTATGAGATCTAGGTTGTGTATATTTTTCTGCTTGCTGGAGGTGCTATCTCTTGAATGAGTGCTAAATAGTCTCTTATAACCTCTTCTACGTGGCAACAGAGTTCATAGCATGTTATGAGGCGTCTAATCACGGAATATGATTATAAAATTTTGTCACGGGGCTACCATAGTGGACAATATTGAGAGACCTCTAAAGTTATTTTGTAACAATAAATCAGCAACTTTAGTCTAATAACAACATGAGCTCGAAAAAGTCAAAATACATAGATATCAAGTTTCTAGTTGTTAAGGAAATGGTTCAGAGTGGACAGTTATCGATAGAGCACATCGGAACAAACTTCATGATTGCGGATCCGCTTACTAAGGGATTGCCACCCAATGTGTTTCATGAGCACGCTGCTCGTTCGGGTGTCATATCAGTTGAGGATATTGAGTTATTGTGGAAGTTTATATTTTATTTCAGATGCTCTTTTGAAATAGACAAATTTTTCAGTTATATTGGTTTATGGATATTTTAAGGTTATTTTCTACAGGAAATAAAGTGTTTTGGTTTATTCACACTCTGATTCAGGTATGGTTTGATCTCACTAAAGTTTAAGGAGGACCAGTTGAAAATAGGCATGTTAAAATCACATTACATGAAATTTTCATGCTACACATCCACATTAGAATTCATGTCATTCAGTTACATTTATATACGTGATCATTGATGGGTTGAGTTACGATTGATGTAGCGAAGGCCGCTTTGATCCTATGTCGGTGTGATTGATGGATCGGATTGGTTATAGATACATTATGGTAATGACAACAAAATTGAATGCGTTCGGTTATTTTTGTAAAACATAATTATAAGGTTTCACATTTAGTCCAAGTGGAAGTTTGTTGGATCATTAATCGAACGTTGGACTTATATGTAAATAATTATGTGTTGCAGACTGTCAAATAAAATTAAACCCAACTAAAAGTGATCAACTAAAGATTTGGTATTTTAGGTTTTAAGGTATATGATAGGATGTGGACCTTTTGATGTGTAGAAATATTTTAGGATAATTTCTTTTTTTATGATGGGTTAAAATAGAAATACCAAAGATAATAAATATGTTATCTCAATATAAGTGGTTATGATCACCAGGTCACACGATTAAGAAAAACCATTATTTTCATAATATCCTATGGTTGGAGAGAACACAAAGATGAGACTCTCTGGTAAAGAATCGTGTAGATCTGGAAGGTCATCCGCTCGGCTCTATATTATGATCTACTGCTATGGATTCAGGTATGCTTCCACTTTACAGTTAATTAATTCATTATGTGTTCAATATGAGTTCTTGAGATTTATTGAGATACAGTTTATACTGAAATAGATTTTATCTAACAGAAAGAAATCACATCAAAACATAGATCAATGAAATCTATCTTTTGGGAGAGGTGCAAACAAATTCTCTCTCCCCCAAAGGTTATCCACAAATGTGCATAAAATAAATAGAGCATGGACCTTGGAATCCACTTTGCCACCAAAGTTCACTACAGGAAAAACCACCTATTGCGGCGGTTATAAAAGGTTACGGCGACGGTTAATTACTTTACCTCTACAAACACATGCCAAATGACAACGCATAAGATACTTCTTTATCAATTGCGTAGAGATAAATTTCAAGAAATCATCCAGAAAAATCAGTCGTTAGTTTTCTGTTGAGAATCGATAAGACAAAATATGTTGTCAAAGATTCAAACATAAAGGATAACACTGTGTTTCTTCTAATTGGGACCTTAAGATAGCCAATCTTTTCATCAGGCAAGAAATATTGATTAAGTGAGCAAGTAGTCATGAGCAAAACTTTCATTAGTTTGAGATAAACATAAAAACATCGTATAGAGTAAACCAGACAACATCAAAAGTTTCAAAGACATAGATGCAAAATCCAGCTAAAATTTCATCAACCAATTAAGAATAAAGCTGTTTAGAGCTACCAGAAAAGACTAAAACAAAAATTTATGGGCAAACATCAACTTAGAGAAAACTAAACGCAGAAAAATTGAAAAAAGCAAAAGAAGATGCTGGGTACCATTTTGATATAGAGGAGCTAAAGGTTGAGGGGAAGTGTTTGATTCTATGAAAATTCCTTTGTTCGATAATGCTCGTTGAGTTTTTCTCACAAGCCCTGAAAAAACAAACATTACTACTGATTTTAACAAGCCCCCAAAAATTAACACATAAAAAACCATAGAGATTCAAAGATTCAAAGACAACGGGAAAGAAGAAGAAGATCTCACATGCAGCGACAAAGTTGGGTCAGTTTCAGTGAGAGAGAGAAAAGCTTTGAAACTCTCAATTTCACAGTTATGAGTAAATTAAAAAACCATCCATCATAGCTCACATACAAAGCTCACGAAGAGAAAGGGAAATCAGAGGGGTAATCAAATGACTACAGAGAGATAGATAGATAGATAGATAGATAGATGGAGGGCTCCTTCAGAGGAGCTCGGCTACGACTGATCAACGAAGGTAGGTGGAGGAGTCGAAATCGCTGTAAATCGCCCTTAGGGTTTTTAGAGAGGGATGTAAATTGCGGGTTGGGAAAGAAATGGAGATTTAAAAAATTTTTAGAGGCGGTTTTAAAATCGCCGCTAAAAGAAAATAAAAGTCACCACAAATTATTATTTCTTCTATTTTCTATCTTTTATTTATTATTCCTAGATATAGCGGTGGTTTTGACAAAACCGCCGCCTAAAGTACACTATTTAGCGACGGTTTTTAAAAACCGCCGCTAAAACTTTTATCGCATTTTTTGCGGCTGTTAAACAACCGCGAAATACCATTTTTCTTGTAGTGGTTGGAGAGCCCGTTTGATCCCACATGGCTCGTAGCCAGAGAAAGGTTCCAGGAAATGAAATCAATCGACACTCTCCAAATAATATCCTTGATTTGAGTAGGAATTTAATATGTCTTGTAGTAGGAAACTTTAATATGTCATGTAGTGGGAAGTTTTAAAACATTAATTAAATAGTGGGAAAGTAAGCGGTGTCGGCCACAATGGTAACGTAAGTATCTAGAATATGTTGAACATTATGATACTAACAACACATTTGAGGTACTTATAACATATTCGTTACTATAAGTACCTAATATATGTTGTTGGTACCACACTGTTCAATATATTTTAGGCACCATCACACACATTTGAAGCATTCACACTACCACTGGTACTACATGCTCACCCTTATATAGTATGTCAAACAAAATAAAGCAGATAACTTTTTATCACCTCCATGACTAATGGGCTCATCTAGAACTTCTGGGAAGCGAGTTCGACTTTAGAAAAGTATGGTTAAGTGTTAACTTATGAAAAAACACAAATGAAAATGATAATATAACTATATACCATTACACTATGAAATGTTTAAATACCATAGTATATTTTAATATACTATCAGTATATCGTAGTATAATTTTAGTATATATTTATATACAATCTGTTATAATCCCATAAATTCAGAAATCATACCCAAACATGTCTCTTTCTTCTCTTATTCACATCTCTCTCACAGAAATCCAGAAATCAAACTTCAAAATCAAAAAATCATACAACAAATTGATGATAAATTCACAAATCAAAAAAATCAAAAATAAAAAAACACATTAAACTAGAAAAAAATAGATCAGGCGACCCAACAATAGACCACGAAGAGAAAAGACGAATGGAGAAGAAGAAAGAAGAAAGCGGTAGAGAATAAAGAAGCAAAGAATACGAAGGCACGTGGAGAGAAGAAAGATGCATAGATGAAGGCAAATGAAGAGAAGAAAGATGCATAGACGAAAGGAGAGAATAAATATATAGACATGAAGGGAGAAGACAAAGGGACGAAGGGAGAAAGAGGAAGGAAAATTAGGCCATTTATGCAAATAAGTAGGGGTGTGCAGATTTTTTCTGAACTGACTGAACCGAACCAAACCGAATCAGGTCAGTTGGTTCTCTTAGTATGACAGTTGTAATCGGTTTGGTTATTTTTAATAACAACATTTTCGGTTTTGTTATTTTTTTCAATAACTCTGTAATCAGTTCGAACCGATTATAATTATTTTTTTAATATATTTATATTATTAATTATTGTTATTGAGTTGAGTTGAAGTAATAAAAAACCAAAACTAAAACTAAAACCAATTAATCAAACGCCCAAGCAAAAATCATAACACTCACCTCATGCCTCCATTTTCTTTTCCTCTCCCTCTCGACAACCATCGTCTCCCTCAGTCCCTTGTCCACCATTTTCTAGTCTCCCCAACTCGAAGCTTCTATCGTCGACTCGAAGCTTCCATCGTCGAGCTCGAAGCTTCCATCGTCAAGCTCAAAGCTTCCATAGTCTATCTGTCTCTTTGAAGGTACGTACATATTCAAACTTAGCTTAGATTTGCTAGCTTCGAATCGTTGATCTGTTAACAAATCTGCCTACTTTATACTGTGATAATTTCTTCATCTATTAGCTTAGATTTGTTAGCTTTGAAGTGTAGATCTGTTAACAAATTCGCCTACTTCTACTGCGATAATTTCTTCATCTATTAACAAATCATAGATTTGTTAGCTTCGAATCGTAGATTTGTTAGCTCTGATTCATAGATCTGTTAAAAAATCCACCTCTGAATCTTAGATCTGTTAATAAATACGCCTACTTCTACCCCATATAGAGGATTTAATTGATCAACTTTATGGAGCATAGTGTTCCTCAAACAACAATCATGGATTGATGATCATATTTTTTGAGACTTCTCAATCAGCTTTTGGTTGTATTCATTCATGACATCCTAATTTACTCTAACTCTATATAGTCTCTGTGAATTTGCTTGTTTAATTCAGTTGTTGTTCTTTATGTTTAAATCTATGTGATAGTTCTAAGTAATTTTCATCTCCACAGTTGCCTCTGAGTCTGCCTTTAGTACTAGTGGCCGTATAATAAATCCATTTTGCAGTGCATTGGCTCCTAAAACAGTTGAAGCTCTCATTTATGCACAAAATTGGCTCCTAAGTAAACCAATGCAAGTGGATTTTAATGAATCATTTAATGAGTAGTGTCAACTGAACAAGGTAACGCATTTAAAATTTACAATATTATTTTTCATTTTATTATGTATACTTTTAATACTATAATGTGGTCATTATTTATTCTTTCATGCTTTCTTTAATAGAACGTGTGAACGTGATGGAAGAGTCTCAGTCTACAAGAACAACGATATGCCTGAGTTGAAGGTGTTGATGATGGCGGACATGAATATGTTCGGTTTGTTGTTTTTTTCTTTCAGATGATGAATATGGACATGAAGTTTGTTGTTTTATGGATGTTGTAAACTTTTCATTTTATATTGTTGGACTTTAATTATTGTAATCTGCTGATATTTTGTTGGATATTTGAATTTAGTAGTATTAAAAATGAATGGAGGTTTGTGTATGGAGTAATGAAAACTATATTTCATTATTGATCTATTAATATTTTTAGTTTAAAATTCTGTTTTAAGAAGTTTTACGGGTGCAGGCGAACCGGTTACAAGTAACCAAACTGAACTGATTACTTTGGTTATATTCGTTTCAGTTCGGATGGTTACATCAGTTCGGTTATATAAGTAACCGATAAATTCAGTTTGATTACAAAAATGCCTTACTGACCTCTCGAACCGAGCCGTGCACACCCCTACTTTACATTTGACAAAGTTTGGTTATACCATTTTCTTAAAGCAATAAAAAAATGGCCCTATTTCCTAATTTTCCCTTATTTTTTCTTCAAAGTTTGTGGGGGCGTGGTTGTCTAACCATTGTTGACAATACCATTTCGTTCCAGTCGGAATGGTCGAAACGTTCCGATTTTGAAAATGAACCGAAATGGAATAGGGGGTGTAATTTTTCGACAGAAATTTTGGGCTATTTCGGCCGAAACGGAACACTCCGGCCAAAACCATTAAGTTTCATTCGGAATGGGCGAAACATGAAAGAGGATGAAACAACATGTTGAGCATTGACTCATTTTCAAGCTGAATTTTCAGGCCAATAGTGCAACGCCCAAGGCTAAAGTCCAAGTGCAAACCCTATTTCTCTTACTTTCTTCTTCCTTATCTCTTCGATGGAGTCACGAACTGCCCTACCTGGAAGCCACTTTCTCTTCTTCTTTTTCTACTTCTCTTTTGTTCTATGTGAGAGGGAGAGACGGGAAAGGAATAAGATGAAAAGGTGTGGAAGCCAACTATTTTTTAAGTGGGGGACAACTTTTCTTTTCGTTGTAGGGTACATTTTATTTACCGTACGACATATTAAGAACTCATAGATAATTTCTTTTCTTTTCTTTTTTTAGTACCTTAGGTCATTTCTTGTGATCCCACAATAAATGATCAAAAGGCTTTCTTGCCCATAAGTACAGTACATGATGAGTACCATAATAGAACCCTTTCTATTTTGTTTCTCATTTCTAACCTAAGTTCTAAAATTAATAATAAAAATTTTAACTGTTGTAATCCTCTACTTTTTACTTAAATTTTAAATTAATAATATAAAATTTTCACTCAATTCTCAAAATATATTTATTCTACTTTTTTTAATTCTTATAAATTAGTTGATTTCTAATAATAAAGTTATAATAAATACATGCACTATAGTATAACACAATATATATTTATATATTCTTTTACTAAATTAATGAGTTAAATAATTATTTTTAGTAACTTAAGCTATAATAAATTTAAAATTGTGATTGAGTATGCTAAAAATATAGAATAAATATTTAAAATATTATTAAATGTGATTGTACCTTAAAAATATAGTTTTGATCATTTTACTAGAACTTATCATAAATTCACGCACGTGACATCAGCGAATCGTAAACGGTTAATATGATTTAATATGATGTTCAGTTGAAATTTAATGATAATATGTATTATTTACAAGTTATAAACTGTTGATTCAATTTTTTCTTAGTTATATTATATATAATAAATTTTATAATATTATTTTAGATGATCAGAATGTTTTTTCGAAAGAGAACATCAGAATATCGAAATATCTGAAATGTTTCGGTTTAAAAAATCAAAATGACCACCGAAACGGAATTTATTGCTATGCCTCTAACCCCTTAATATCTCTTCACCATCACGATTCATGTTTATATAATGCATAGATGATTTATTTTATTTATTTTGAAAGCTTAAGAAATAATGTTGATTATTTGAAAGTTTACTAGTATAATTCGATGATGCCCAGTTGATGGATATTAAGTGAATTTAATCACGTTAAAATACACTGACATTGCCTCTTTTCAAAAGTACACAAACCTCCCCGGTCACCATCTCCTTTAATATTTTTTCAAATGACAAAACTACACTCTCTTAAACACTTATCTTCTGGTCTCTTCTCCATTTCGAAAGACGCATCTCCCATACACTCTCCCCTTCCCCCCGCCTCAGCTTAGCTTCTCCTCCCTGTTGCTCGGCTTCTCCTATCCGTGGTAATTGTTCGCCTCGTCTTTGTGGAAGTAGCTCATCTTCAGACATTGTGGCAAGAATCTCGCGGACCTCACGGACAGACCCTACTCAAAAGTCGAAACATCCTTAGCTCCCTGGACTCCTCGCGGTGGCTGAAGAACGGAGACAGGGCAAGACTTCTATTTAGTCTTCTAAACTGAAAATTGCATGACCTTGAAATTGCCTTAAACATTTGATCCGACAATTTCTTCTTCTTTTTCTTTTTTACTATTTTCCTTTTTTTTAATTTCTAGTATTCTCGTTTGTGTATTTCTAAAAAATGGTTGTTCATGAAGTTTGATCTGAAAATTGGCTTTGGTTTGTCAAAATTCCAAATTTTGGTGCCGTAGTATCATTCTATAGATGAAAAACAAAATTTGGGGTCATATGAACCAATATTGGCGTTTAATCCGATGTAAGAATCAAAGAACCCAGTTTAGGTTCTGACGATTTCTACTGCCATGGCTTTTAAACTCGTTTTCTTGCTACCTTTGGCCAAAGTAGAAGAAGCAAATAACAACAAGAATTAAAAAATGACAGTTCTTTCTACTTACTCGTTTTCTTGCTACCTTTGGCTTTTAAACTCGATTTTTCTTTTTGTGGAGTGTGGTTTTAAGTTTTGGGTTATCTGACAATTTTTGGTGTTTAATCCGAATTTTTGTGCAGTCGTAAATGTTGGAAACAGTGTATTGATTATCTGATTAAATGAAAGTAATAATAATTACAATACATTTGTAAATACTTAATTTACTACAGGTAAATAATAAAGTTACGGAAAGTAATATATTACCATAATTACAAAATGTAAATAAAGTGTTTATCAACGTTAAATCAATACGAACAGAGTAACGAAATAATAAGAAATCAAACTAAGTTATGTTTACATAGTTTTTTTAAAACAGTTACGCCCCCTCACTTGTGGTACTAAAGTTGATAATGGTGTTTGTTTTCCAAGATGAAACGATTTGAGGCAGTTGAAAAATAACCAACTCCACCACATTGATCGAACTGGCTTGTCAGAATTCTATCACCACAACAACGACGCAAAACCAAGACTTTGATCGAAAAAATGAAACTGTTGAAATCAAAAATAAACTGAACCTGGTCGAATCAAAAAATGAACCGAGACCGAACCAAAAACCGAACAAAGAAAACTTGAAGAAAATAAGAAAAAATGTAGAGAACAAATAATGGGAGAAAAAGAGAGTTTGAAAGTTTATTTGGTGTAAAAAATGAGGAGGGGAATACCTCATTTTATACTACTCATGGGGATGTGTGTAATAAATGGTATTTAACCCATTAAAAGGTCATTTAATCAAAAAATTAAGTCTAAAATATTTTTTATTTAATTTACAAAAATAAGAAACGTTTTGAGCCTTCTTTTACAAGAATATTCTATATTTCATGACATTTAGGTTTCTTATGAGGAAGAAAAATAAATCTGGAGTAAAATACAGCTCATTGGCTCATTTAGAGGTGGTCCATATAGAGAGAGTCTCTAGCCTTATCAAGTTACTAGGGGTGTGCAGATTTTTTCCGAACCGAACCGAATCGATTCGGTTAGTTCTTTTAATATAGCAATTATAATCGTCTTGGTTATTTTTAATAACCACATTTTGAGTTCGGTTAGTTTTTTCAATAACTCTGTAATCGGTTCAAATCGATTACGACCATTTTTATAATATATATTTTATATTAATAATTATTGTTGTTGAGTTGAAGTAAAAAAATCAAAACTAAAACTAAAACTAATTAACCAAATGCCCAAACAAAAACCCTAACATTCACTTCGCGCCTCCATTTTCTTTTCTCTCCCTCTCGACAACCATCGTGTCCCTCAATCCCTTGTCCAAAAATTTAAGAGGTTTTACAGGTGTAACTGAACCGGGTACAAGTAATCAAACTGGACCAATTACTTTGGTTATATTCAGTTCGGTTCGGGATGGTTACACCGGTTCGGTTCAGTTCGGTTATATAGGTAATCGGTGAATTCGGTTCGATTAAAAAAATATCTTACCAACCGACCAAACTGAACCGCACACACTCCTACAAGTTACCACATTTGATACTAGCATCTCAATATATACCACTCCAACATTTTCTCCATTTTCAATGTGAGATTTCTAAAATTCTCACCTATTTTTCTATTCTCATTTAGCTCAATTTAAGAGATAATTTCTCATTCATCCTAAAGCTAATTCTGATAAATTAATAATCGATTTCGATGTATTCGTGGAGGAGAACTTAAATATCTGAAAACCTTATACTTTTACATAGTGGACCCCACCTAAAAATTTGTCCAAAATTGGTCTACAAAATTCCCAATTTCCCAAAAAATCTCTACAAGAATGAAAATTGACGACCAACGACACGACAAACATGGTGATAGAATTCTACGTTTTGGAACCTGCATAGGATATGTAGGTTTTACCCTTTGAACCTTCCATTGTGTAAGTATATTTACTTTACTAGCTGACCAGTAGATACGATGTCTTTGAATTGTTCGACCTTTTATGTAAAACGATGACATACTACACACATGAGTCATTCTGTCACTATTTTCATCATACGAATGGACAAGGAAAACCCCACAGTGATCCAACTAAATTTATACAATCAGATTATCCCTTTGAACCTAGATCTTGGGATCTCCAATCATCTAGATTGGGTTTCCTTTGTATTAACTTATTTTTACATGGATATATTAGTCTCATTCTCAACGATGACTTTTCAACTAACTCTCTATTTAACCTTTTGATTAATGGATCTGCAATGTTATCCTTTGACTTCACATAGTCAAGAGTGATAACCCCTGTCAAGAGTAGTCGTTTAATGGTATTATGTCTACGATGAATGTGTCTAAACTTACCATTATACATACTACTTTGTACTCTTCCAATAACATTTTGACTATCACAAATGTATGCATATTGGTGGCACATGCTTTATCTATCTAGGAATATCCTCTAGAAAGTGGTGTATCCACTCAGCCTCCTCCCCACATTTGTCTAAAGCTATAAGCTTATATTCAATAGTGAATCTAGCTATAACTGTTTTTTTTAGTATTTTCATGCTACAGCAGCTCCTCCTAGTGTGAAAACATACCCACTAGTGGATTTCGTATCTTTCTTATCAAATATCCAATTTGCATCAGTATATCCTTCTAGGACCACTGAATATCTTGAATAGTGTAGTCCATAACTCCGAGTATAATGTAAGAACCTCAGTATTCTCACAATGGCTTCCCAATGTTCAGCTCTAGGATTACTCGTGAATCTACTTAGTTTACTCACTGTACATACTGTATCAAGTCTTGTACAACTCATCAAGTATATTAACTCTAGAGTATTCTACTTGTGAGATACTATCACCTTTATTCTTGGACAAATGTACATTTGTATCCATCGGTGTTTTTGATTCACCAGTGTCATCTTTGCTAAATTTTTCAATAATAGAATCTACGTAATGAGACTAACTTAAAATAAGTCTATCTGATGTTCTTTTGATTTTTATTCCAAGTATAACATCAGCAAGTCCCATGTCTTTTAAGTCAAATCTAGATTTTAACATATCTTTCATAGATTTGATCATCTTATCATTACTCCTAACGATAAGCATATCATTAACGTACAAACACACAATGACATATCCATTCTCTGTATCTTTAACATAAATACATTTATCACATTCATTGATTTTGAATCCAATTGACATCATGTGACTGTTAAATTTCTCATGCCATTGTTTTGGTGTTTGTTTCAAACCTTCAATGATTTGACTAATTACAGACTTTCTTTCCTTGCCCAGGGGCAGAAAACCCTTCCGGTTGTTCCATGTATATTTCTTCCTCTAAATCTCAATTCAGAAAGGTTGTTTTCACATCCATTTGAGTTACTTCAAGATTTTGCAAAGCTGTGATTGCAAGTACCATCCTAAAGGAATTTATTCTCGACACTGGAGAATATGTATCAAAATAATCAAGACATTCCTTCTGTCTGTAGCCTTTAATTACAAGCCTAGCCTTGTATTTATCAATTGATCCACTGAATTTCATTTTTCGTTTGAAAATCCACTTGGAAGCTAAAGGTTTACAACCAGGTGGAAGATCAACTAATTCTCAAATATGATTGCATAATTGAATCAATTTCACTCTTAATGGCCTCTTTTCAAAAATGACTTTCATTGGAGTTCACAGCTTCGTTGAAAGTTCTTGGTTCACTTTCAATCATATATATCAGAAAATCAAGACCAAAAGATTTTCTATCCTAACTCTTTTACTCCTTCTAGGTTTTATCTCTACTTCTTTATCTTGGTCCAGACTATCTTCTTCACCAATAGTCTTAAGAAGTTTTTTTTAAGACCTTGGTTATTCCTTGGATTTGTAAGGAAATACATGTTCAAAGAATGATGCATTCCTAGACTCCATTATCGTGTTCTTGTAAATCTCAGGATTGCTAGATTCGTACACAAGGAACTGATACGCACTACTGTTATTTGCATAACCAATAAAAATGCAATCAACAATTTTCTGTCCTATTTTCACCTTTTTGAATGTTGGTATCATCACCTTAGTGAGGCATCCCGACATTTAAACTCTTTCTTTTATGGTATCTTATTCAAAAGATAGTTAGCCAACGGCTTTTCCCAACATGTTCTAAGGTAATCCAGAACTGATCAACAATACATTCATCATTTTTTTTCAGTGTATGGTTTTTACGCTCAGCAACACCATTACATTGAGGTGAATAAGGTGTTGTGGTTTTATGTATAATCTCATGTTGAGCACAAATCTCAACAAATGACGATTCATACTCACCACTCATATCACTTCTTAGCACCTTAATTTTCTCATTCAGTTGATTCTCAACTTTATTTTTATAGAAAATAAATTTCCCTATAGCTTCATCCTTGCTCTTTAGTAAATATACCTAACTATTTTGTGCTATCATCAACAAAAGTAATAAAATACTTATTATCACCTCTTATTTGTACAAATTTTAGAAGACTTAATTTTGCCTCTAAATCAAGTAGTTCAGTGTTTTTTTAATATTTTGGAATGATGACCTCGTTAATTTTACCTCTACACAAGTTCAACACTTGTGATTGGAATCAATGTGAAATATTGGTATATGATCCAAGTTAATCAATTTACACAAAATATCGTAAACATGACCTAGTCTATATTGCCATAAATTAGAAGACTTAAGCAAGTAAGCAGAATAACTAACTTTATTAATATTGGGTTTGACCAAAGTCATGACATTGAGTTTGAACATTCCATCACTCATATAACTCTTACCAACATACATTCCACTCTGAGATAAAACAATTTTGTTTGACTTAAATACCATAAGAAATTCATGGTTATTCAACAGTGAACCATGCACAAGGTTCTTCCGTATTTCAGGTACATACATGACATTGTTAAGAGTCAATTCCTTCCTAGAAGTCAACTTCAACACCACTTTTTCCTTGACCTTTGATCTCAGAGCTGGTCAAGTTTCCCATGAATAGCTTATCTTCAAGCTCGATAGCTTCAAAGGTAGAGAACATCTCACGGTCAGAACACACATGGCAGGTAGCTCCAATGTCAATCCTCCATTCTTTTGGATTTGATCCAACCATGTTGACCTCAAAAACCGCTGCTGAGAGGTTGATATCAGAAACATCTCGAGCAATGTTGTCAACCACATTAGCCTCCTTGTTTCCCTTAGGCAGTCTACACTCAGATGATTTGTGACCCAACTTATTACAATTGTAGCATTTACCTTGGGACTATGGTTTCTTAGAAACCCCTCATTTAGGTCCTAGCTTGTTTAGACCATTTCCTTTGTTGGTCTTCTTGGCTTTAAAACCTTGACCATGCTCCACAATATTAGCCTTTGCTGTAGCAACATGGTTTGACCCTCTTCTTTCAGATAGCCTATTATCTTCTTTGATTTAAATTTGAATAATAAGATCTTCGATGCTCATTTTCCTTTGTGCTTGAGATAATTCTTGAATCCTTCCATCTATGAGGCAATTTCTCAATAATACAAGCCACTCGAAATGATTCACTCAGCATCATTCCCTCAGCATGAATCTCGTGCAGGATAATTTGAAGTTCTTGCACTTGACTTATCATCGTTTTGGAATCCCCCATTTTTACTATAAAAGGCGGCAGCAATAAATTTCTTAACGCCTGCATCCTCAGTCTTGTATTTTCATTTAAGAGATTCCCATAACTCATTTGTTGTTTTTTTAATAAACATTATACAAAGAATCAGCAAGAGCATTCATTATGTAATTTTTACATAAATAATTAGAATGTTTCAAAGTATCAATAACACTGATCATTTGAAAATCCTACCCATCATCATTGAGCTTAAGAGCTTCTTCAGTCAAGCATTTTTCCAAATTCAGCATTGTCAGGTAGAAAAGCATCTTTTGTTGCTGTCTTTTGAAATTCAGACCGTTAAATTTATCAGGTTTCTCTCCATGAGAAATAGGCATAGGCATCGGTGTCGTATGGGCTACGGGGGTCACAACAAGGTTTTGCACACCTAGATTTGCCATTTTAGTCCCAACAGTTGGGTTCAGCCCTTGGTCTTTACCAGCACGGTTCATTGTAACATTGTTGTTGGTTTCAGTTGCCATATTTCCTTATCTGAAATAAAAAACATAAGTGTGTCAACACTTTAAAAATTATGTTATTTTCTCGAAGATGAAAATATGTTAATTTTCCTAATATTTTTCGAACAAACCAAATAGCACTTTTACAGTTAACTGTTAAGGCGAACTGGTGGGGTTCTTAGACCCAATTCATGACCAGTCCTCTCAATAGTATTCAGTTCCCAAGTAATTGGAGGGATGAGTCCACTTAAATTCCAATTTTGTAGGCATAACTTCTTTGTATAGTTACTTTCAGTTTCGAAGTTTCGGAGAATATTTTAAAATAAAATTTTTAGGTTGAAAAAACCCAAATCAATTTCAAAATAATTTTGGACAATTTTTTAAAACCAAATTAATTTCCAAAAATTAATCCTATAATGCAATAACTTGTATAGAATTAACTGTTTTAATATTGTTACAAATAGTGTATTACATTATAAGATTAAATGGAAATAATAATAAATAAATTTGTACATATATTGTTTATGACAGGTCAATAATATATATATACTACGCTACAAAATGTAAATAAAGTATTTAGCAATGTTAAAACAATACGGACATAGTAACGAAATAATCAGAAATTAAACCGAGTCATGTTTGCACAGCTTCCTTAAAATAGTTACTCCCCGACACTTGTGGTACTAAGGTTGATAACAACGTCTGTTTTCCAAGATAAAACAATTAGAGGCAGCTGAAGAGCACTCAACTTCACCACCTTGATCTAACTGACTTCTTAGAATTCTACCACCAGAGTAACGCCGCAAAACCAAGACAAGGACCGGAAAATGAAACCGTCTATGGAATTAAAAATATATTGAACCGAAACAAAACGAGACCAAACCAAAAACTAAACCGGGACCGAACAAAAAAATCGAACCAAGAAAAATAAGTAAAAACGTGGAGAAAAAATATTGAGAGAAAAAGAGAGCTTGAAAGCTTCTTTGGTGTGAAAATGAGGAGGGGAATGTCTCATTTTATACTACTCATTGGGGATGTATGTAATAAATGGTATGTAACCCATTAAAATGCCATTTAATCAAAAAATTAAGTCCAAAACATTTTTTATTTCATTTGTAAAAATAAAAAATATTTTGGGCCTTAATTTACAAGAATATTTCATATTTTATGACTTTTGTGCTTCCTATGAGGAAGAAACATAAATCTGGAGTAAAAAATAACCCATTAGCCCATTTAAATGTGGTCCATATAGAGAGAGTCTATGGCCTTATCAAGTTATCACTCTTGATACTAGCATCTCAATATATACCACTCCAACCTTTTCTCATTTTTTAATGTGAGATTTCTAAATTTCTCACCTATTTTTTCATTTTCATTTAGCTCAATTTATAAGATAATTTATCATTCATCCCAAATCTAATTTTGACAAATTTTTGATGTACTCGCATAGGAGAACTCAAATATATGAAAACCTTACACTTTTACATAGTAGGTCTCACCTAAAAATTTGTCTAAAATTGGTCTACAAAAACGGTGTATAAAATACCTAATTTTCTAAAAGTAAAGTGATAAGAGTATCTCATATGACAACTCAGCAAGTGAGTAAGCACATCATGTTGAGTTGTCATTGAGAGATCACAGTCAACTGGTTGACAGTTAGGGGTGGTTAGTAAGAGAAGTTAGTTTCTGTTTTAGACTTAGTTTGTTAGCTTAGCTTCTCTAAGCCTCTTTGTGTTTTGAGCTTTGGTAGCTCTTCTCCCTATGTAATAGCTACTGGTATAAGTAGCTTTGTACTTGCCTTCTTGAATGTTAATGACAATATACAATTCGTGAGCATAATCTATGATTTCTCTATCTCATTCTCTTCTTAGTACTTCTTTCCTTTACATTGTATAATACTTTATGGTATCAGAGTCAAAAGGTTAAGGTCATGGCAGATTCGGGAAGTAATGCTACTGTGGAGAATTCAAGATCGAGCAACTCCATGCAAACCTATCCAACGTATTCAGCAATTCTCTGAGTTGCTCACTGTCTATGAAACTATACATAAACAATTACGTGATCTAGAAATCACAAGCGACATCAGCACTGATTGGGCACGAACTTGATGATATCGTGCTTGGAAATTCAAGAAACCCCGAAAAGAAACTTACAAACGGGAATGAAAACCCAACTTACAAAATATGGGTAAAGAAGGACCAACTTTTATTAACTTGGTTGAGAGCTTCCATGCCAGGAGGAATATTGTCCATGGTTGCACAAAAGAGACCTCGGCAAAAGTTTGGAAAAGCCTTGAACAAAGCTGCGAGTCAATCAAGAGCATCAAGAGCTAGAATTATGTAGTTGAGAAATGCACTTCAAATAGTGCCAACAGGAAGTGAATCAGTTACAGATTATTGCGAAAAGATGAGAAGAACAGCAGATGCTTTAGGTGCAGCAGGGCAACCTATTAGTGACATGGACCTCATGATGTACATCATGAATGGTTTGGGATCAGAGTTTAATCCAACATCACCTCGAGAGCAGGAGACGTCTCAATGGAAGAACTGAAAGCCTTGCTTTTGTGTCACGAAAGCAAGCTCGAGAAGCAACATATTTTGAATGAAACAACTAAAAGATGAGTGCCAATGTAGTAATAAATATTGGCTTCAAAAAGAAATTTAATGGAGGATCCGATTCTAGTGATTTTGTAATATCTCATATGTTTATTAAGAATATTAAAACTCTAAGGGTAAGATTAGAGTGAAATTCAGCGAGGGTATTGATAATTTTGGGGACACGTGAGAGTTGCTTATTGAACCGACACTTGAAGTTGTCCTCAGACTTATTTTAGGGTAAATATTGAAGTAAATAAATATTAGGATCTAAGTCTATTGTCTCAATGCACAAAAAGAATTACAGTAAAATAGTAATTGAAGTATGTTATACATGCATGGATTCCTTAGTATGTCTTTTATAGTGCATGGATCATCTTTAGATGTTATTTTGTTTATTTGAGTAACAAAATTATATGCTTAATTTATAGACCTGAAAAATCTTGTCATATGTGTACGTGGTCACTTATCATATTTACATGAATTGTTGACTTATTTTAGGCTTGTAAGTTTATTACTTTAGAATTTAAAACGTTAAAAAATGAAGTATTTTCGGATTTTGACTTTTGAAAAAATGAATCGTGAAAACTTTCCTAAACTTCAACCAATAACCAGCTGAACAAGTCTATTGTTCTGATTTTCTTAACTCAAATTTTAGGTATTTAAGGCACCAAAACCCTATTTTGGCCACCCAGTTTAGTTTCCAAGAAAATTACTCAAAGCTTGTGGTACCGTCACACATTGAGAGCTCCTACCTTCTCCTACTTCTATAAAAGAAATTGAGATTTCTATCAGACTTTGATCCTTTATTTCTCCGGCATAATCAAGTTGTAACACTAGTACTTTTGGCATCGTGTACTATATTTCAAAATAGATTTAAATAGTTTGATTTTATATGATATAAGGTTTACATGTAGAACTATCATTATGGATTTATATGAAAAAAGTTACTCTTTTATGGTGTATGGAAGAATCTTTGGATTTATACAAAGTGTTAACTATTTTATATAAAAATAAACATATTATATGATCGATTAGAAATTTAGAATTTTATGAATTTTTTTTATTTCAAGTTCAAAAGATTATTTTGACTGAAAGTTACGAAATTTCTAATAGTAAAAGCTTAATTTGGACTCACTTTGTGTTTTCAATTTGCTAGAAATTATAAAACTAAAAACCTGTTCTACATAATATATTTATGACAAGTTTCAGGGTAAGATGAAGGTCTGAAATTCTATTTTAGAGCTCAAATAAAATGGACATCAAATTTAGACATGATTTATAGTTTATAATTAAAACTACAGGGTGTTTATAATAAGAAAAAATGATTTAACTACTGTAAATATTCATACTTTTTATGACATGTTTCAAATCTTTAAAAAAGGATTATTTAAAGTGAAAGAAAAGGATGTACAACCCTGATTTAAAAAGAAAGCTCATGTATAAATCAGTACAAGATCTTTATGAAAGTAATTGTTTTCGTTCTTAACATAAACCGGGCTTAGATTCAAAGAATTAGTTTATGTATTTTATATAGATTTCGTAAATTGTGTTGTGAAACAAAAGGGTTTTAGAAAGGTTATGTCTTCACAATAAATTAGAGCTAAATGAGCTTATTAAATTGAAATAGTTTTGAAGTTAGTTTGGTGAATGAATGTAGACTGTCAGCTTATGGAGTTTAGAACTCATTTGAATTTCAGGCTTTTCATGGTTGAATTACTTAAGCTACTTTGAATTCGACGTAAGTGAAATTTTACGTATATAACTGTTTATCATATTCTGAAAATGATGATGGATGAGTTGTACGTCTTTGTACTCTCGTAAGTCTGCCCATATATGTAAATCTCCTATATGTGTAATGTGCCTATGTGATTAGATATTTAATTTTATGTTAATGTATTTGCTAATGATGTGTCTAATCTATCGTAATGGATGCTTATATTATGTGATAATTTTCTTGCATGACATTATGTTTAATTGTATATTATTATACTATTAATGATGTGCATACATCATTTTGGTAATGAATGTGAATATGTATAAACAGTTACACGCTAAGGCTTATTAAATAGAAATAATAAAGAAATTAAATAAAAGCTTAAAAGACTATGTCTATTTTTATGCCATGAAAGGGGTGGGTGGAAAAGGGAAAGCGGTAGACCGGTGGACCCGATAATATTTAATGGTTAATGTTAATGTTAATGAATGATCGTTTCGCTTGTCCAGCGATACTATATTAATGAATGATCTTTTGACTTGTCCAGCAATATTACCAAGGATCCGATAGTCAAACAAGTTTCCGTAATAATTGTCCACTGCGTCTTATTGGTTAAATATTACACAAGTGAGCTCACGAATAATATTAAAAAAATGCAATGAAAATTGTAAAAATGTCTAAAGTAAATGAAAGAATGCGGCATAAAGTTTGCACCGGATGAATGTAATGAAAAATGTAAAGTTAAAGCAAAAGAAATAATGTGAAAATGAGTTATAAAGTATATGTCAAATCTAATGTTTACGTTAATGATTAAAATTGATTAGACGCGCATGTGTTTGTTACGTATGTGTAAAATTTTACTTACTGAGTATATTTTATACTCACCCTGTTTTATATTAAATTCTCAGATGATGAATGGTGGTGATGAATGTCAATAGTCTGATTAGGCGTTCTAGCGCGAGACGAGAAATCAAATTTAATTAGTTGAGTAAATTACTATTTTAAAGTTGATTTCAATTTGTTATTTTATGAAAGATCTTTGAAATATTATATAAGCTTATTAAAGTTTTTCTATGCATTTTTTATCTTAAATTTCAGAAATGTGTTTTGAGTTGTTCTCTAATAAATGTATTGTTTAATTAAATATCACAAATCATGAGTTGATTTAAAAAAAATTGATCTAACTTCCTCATTATTTTTTAAATTATTGAAGTAACCTCAGTCAGTCTTCGGGGTGTTACAGTTTTTAACAAGAATCAATCAAGAAACTTTGAAATGAGGAATTTTTCTCCTCAACCTAGTCTTAGAGGTAATATGAATGGAAGAAAAGGTGGAAGATCAAGTGGTGGAAGGATTGTATGCCAAGTATGTAATGGATCGGGTCATTCTGCAAGAGTCTGCTATTATAGGTATGACAAAGAGCAACATGAGCAATCTCAAAATCAAATTTTGGTAATTCTCAAGAGCATTCAAACTCATATTCAGGAAATCCCTCAGCCTTTATGGTCTCTCCCTCAGTTTATGTGCATTCTCTAAATTCTATGTGTGAACAAGCAGGGTATGCTGACAGTGCAACAACCAACCATGTCACCTCAGATTTGAGAAATCTAAGTCTTGCACAAGAGTATCATGGCCCTGAGAAGCTTGCAATAGGCAACTGTAAATGTTTACATATTTCTCATATAGTCTAAGCCTCGCTTCCTTCTAAATTAGCCCATTTCAAACTAAACAAACTCTTAAGAGTTCCTGATATCAAGAAGAATCAGATTAATATTTCTAAACTTACCTTTGACAATAATGTGTTTATTGAATTTCATTCCAAATTCTAGTTTGTTAAGGACATTATCTCGAGAATGCTTCTCTTATAATGGATACTTGAAGATGAACTCTATCTCCTATCATATCCAAGCAACACAGAATTCTCAGCCAACAATTGTTCTGTAAACAAAGTCAAGTCTTGTAATGACAATGTCTCTTTCTGTCAACGTATGCCTAAAATCTTAGATACTAGAAATTATAGTATCCAACTTTGTAACTCTTTTGATCCTTCAAATTTGAATAAAAGTCAAACTATTTTTGCTTATTCAACTGATATGTCTAGTTCTCATGAGTTGAATGCTACTAATACTTATAGTGAATCTGAAATATGGCATAGAAGGTTATGACACCCCGCACAACCTATCCTAAACAAAGTGATGACTTTATGTAATATGAAACTCCCAAAATCTTCCTTCAGTTTTTCATGCCAAAAAGGCAAAAATCACACCTTGTCATTTCCCATCTCAGAATCCAGAACTTCAAAACCATTAGAATTGATTTATACTGACCTTTAGGGTCCCTCTCCATGCATCTCTAAAGAGGGATACAAATATTACATTTGTTTTCTTGGATGGTCATAATAGGTTATCCTGGAACTTTCCTATGAAATTAAAATCTGAGGCCTTAAGTATATTCATGACTTTTAAGATTTTTGTAGAAAACCAATTTGATGGCAAAATTAAGGCCTTACAATCTGACTGTGGGGAATTTAGAAACTTTTCTCCTTTTCTGCAAATACAGGGAATTCACTTTAGACATACCTACTCTTATATTCATCAACAAAATGGTAAGGTGGACAGATAACATAGAAACATAGTGGATATTGGACTTACCTTATTGCTCAGGCTCAAATGCCTTTACATTTCTGGGGGGATTCTTTCCAAACAACAATTTTTTTTATAAACAAGGTTCCCACATCACACTTAATCTTGTATCTCCATATAAGATGATGTTCAATAGGAAATCGGATTATCACACTTTGAGATTTTTTTGTTGTGCTTGTTTTCCTCACTTTAGGCCATATAATAAGCACAAAGTAGACTTTCACTCTGATGTATGTCTTTTCCTAGGGTATTCACCTAATCACAAAGGGTTTAAGTGTTTACATTTCTCTAGTAGGTTGTATATATCCAGAAATATGGTTTTCCTTGAGTCTTATTTTCCTTTTAAAGACCTGTTTACTAAACAGAAACCTAAAGAATCTCAAATGTCATTTTTACCTACTCTAACAAGTTTATTTCCAAATGATAACATTAATCATATTTTTCCTGAACCAAATCCTAACTATCAAGGAGATTGTCCATCTAAAGGTCATTTACAAAGCAACACTCCCAGAATGGAGTCATCATCAGGTAACAACACATTTATCCATTCTCATACTTTATCTACTAAGCATATTGATTTACACCCTGCATATAATTTTATTTCCTTGACTGATAACTTGGTTATTGATCTAAACATCTGACAAACCTCAAATCTCAATATCCAACCTACACAGAGTATCAGATAGAAACCATTGCACAAAATCCTCACCCTAAGCCCATTTCCACTCATCCCATGATCATCAGATCTAAAATGGGATATATAAGCCAAAAGTTTATTCAAAAACCAAACACCCTCTCATTTCTTCAAACTTACCTATAAAACCTAATTCAGTAAAACAAACAATTACTGATGCCTAGTGGAAATAGGCCATGATTGATGAGTTTAATGCTCTTCTAAGGAATGATACATGGGAATTGATGCCTTACCATCCTTCCATAACTCTAGTTGGTAACAAGTGGGTATTTAAACTCAAGGTTAACTCATATGAGAGTATCCATAGACATAAGGCTTGGCTGGTGGCAAATGTGTTTCATTAAACCCCTGATATTGATTTCACTGAGATGTTTAGTCCAGTAATCAAACCTACTACTATCAGGGTAGTTCTCCATCTTGTTGTGATGTTTGGTTGGGAGGTGAAGCAGCTAGATGTGCACATTGCATTTCTAAATGGATATATTACAGAGACAGTTTTCATGCCTCAACCAGAAGGCTTTGTGGACTCACACAAATCATTTTTTGTTTATAAACTCAAAAAATCTCTCTACGGCCTGAAACAGATGCCTAGAGCTTGTTATGATAGTTTGAAACTAGCTCTTGTTCACTCGGGTTTCAAGAATGCTAAGTCTGACACTTCTTTGTTCATATTTAATAATGGACAGACCACTTTGTACTTACTTGTATACGTGGATGATATCATTCTCACAGGTAACGATCATGCTCTTACAAGGAAATTAAAAAGTGACTTACGTAGGTCTCTTGCACTTAAGGACCTAGGATGACTACACTATTTTTTGGGAGTTGAAGTTCAGAGAAACAGTGCTGGTATACATCTGTCACGAGCAAAATATATCAGAGACTTGCTTAAGAAAACTAAAATGGAGGGTGCCAAATATTCTCCTTCACCTTCTAGTTCACTATTCAGCTTTCTCTGCATAATGGTGAACTTATGAAGGATGTCATTTTGTTTAGAAGCATTGTCGATGCATTACAATATATTTCACTAACTAGGCCAAACATCAACTTTGGAGTAAACAGACTTAGTCAATTCATTCATCATCCCATTGAAACCCATTGGAGTGCTTGTAAAAGACTATTGAGGTACCTAAAAGGAACTATGGATGAAGGACTAACCATTAAACCATCCAGGAGTCTAGATATCCATGCCTTTTTTTTATGTAGATTGAGCAGGAGACTGTGATGACAGGAAGTTGACTGGAGCCTTTCTTATTTTTCTTGGAGGTAATCTGGTCTCCTGGTCCTCCAAGAAATAGGCCATTATATCAAAATCCAGCACTGAAAGCAAATATAGAGCTTTCTCCACTGCAGCTTGCGAGGTTCAATGGTTTAAAATAGTGCTTAATGAACTTGGTGTGCAGTGTTTTAGACCTCCTATTTTATGGTGTGATAACATTAGTGCCTTAGCACTTGCCTCGAATCCTATTTTACACGCCAGAACCAAACATGTTGAAAATGATGTTCATTATATTAAAGAGAATGTCAAACTTAGACGATTAGGAAGCCATGTTTGTGCCTTCTATTGATCAATTGGCAGATTTGCTCACTAAAAAAGCATTATCAACTCCTAGATTTCTATATCTCAAAGGCAATCTTCAGGTTAAGAATCCATCGTTCAGCTTGAGGGGGGATGATAAAAGTATCTCCCATGACAACTCAACAAGTGAACAAGTGCATCATGCTGAGTTGTCATTGACAAATCACAGTCAACTTCGTTGATAGTTAGGAGTGGTTAGTAAGAGAAGTTAGTTTATGTTTTAGACCTAGTTAGTCTGTTAGCTTAGCTTCTCTAAGCCTCTTCGTGTACTGAGCTTTGGTAGCTCTTCTCCCTCTATAATAACTACTCGTATAAGTAGTTTGTACTTGCCTTCTTGAATGTTAATGACAATATAAAATTCATGAGCATAATCTTTGATGTCGTTATCTCATTCTCTTCTTAGTTCTCATTCTTTCCTTTACATGCTAACTGTCAATTGTCAGATTGCTTGGAATGATAATATGAAAAACAATTACCATGAGGGCATTATAGTAATCTTAGCTTAACAAATATTAATGGGTCATTTGACACGGGTTAAATAATAATACTGAAAAAGTTAAGTTGATGAATAAGTTTAAATGGTAAAGTTACATGACAAGATTTTAAGATAATCATATTTGGTAACACATGGTTAAGTTATAAAATTAGTAGAAAATTGAGATTAAATTCTTTGGTATATTGAAATGGGTAAAGCTATTGGAAAAATTGTATAAAAAATTTAAGAATAATTAAATATTATGGGGCCCACATTTAACTATTTATTTTTTTAACTATTTTAACTACACACTAACAATTTAACTATTTTATTAACGCTACCAATAAATTAAATCTTCTTATTTTATTTTACTACAACAAATGATAAAATAAAATTTTCTTATAATTTACAAATATTTTTCTGAAAAAATTACATATTTAGTCGCTATAGTTCATAACAAGTTTCAATGTGACTATTATAATTCAAAAAATCTTAATTTCATCATCAACATTTACACATTGTTTTGTTGTTGCCATTCCATCAGTCAACGTTAATATTTTTAACTATAATGCTTACATTAAAACTGATATAAACTATATTAATCAAATATGTGATTTTTCTTAAATTTTTTTGAAACAAATATACAAATGAACTAAATGACAGATTGTTCAAATTGACAAAGTGAAAATGTATACATAAATTGTTTTCTTCGATATCACCTAATTAATTTTTGTATTTGGAGAATTTTTTAAGACTACGAACGTTAATTTTAATCATTTAAACTTTGTATTATGGATATATAAAGAATTTATGAATCCTTCAAATTTTCAATCATAATATTTTATATCATTCAGTCCAATTAACGTACATATCTTATTTTATTTGGATGGATTTGCGGGACAGGATCACACGAGACGAAAATCCCAGTCCATTTAAAAATTCAAGTCCCGTTCATGACCTGAACGGATTCGAGACTGGAAAAAAATTTCAATTTCAGGATCGGGACGGGTTTGGTCCTGTGGGGTACGACTTTGATTTTGAAGAAAATAAATTACACAAGTAGGTTGGAATGCAAACAAATAACGATATTTTTATGAGACTTTAAGTAAATAACAAATATTTTAGAAATATGTAGATATGTTGGTAAGATGGGTAAGTGAGTTGAAAAAATTATGTCGTAAAGTCGATTGTTGTGAGAAAGTGGTAAGTAAAACAATGTGAGATTGTTATTTAACCATGTTAAATAACTATACCTGGCCAAATAAGAATATCTGAAACAAACATGAAAAAGTGTTAGAAAATAAGTTTACCACATATTTTATTCGGGGTGTAACGTGTAAGCGTCCTAAGATATAAATTATACGGAAATTGAAGCATTTAATCATTTTAGTAGGGTGTTATATTTTTTTAGCAATATTTAAAAATAATTAAGTTAATAACCAAATTAGTTTGACCATTACTTTATATTCCTATTCTACCATTCTCTAAGATAATTACCATTCATATATTTGTTACATATTAAATAAATGATTAAAAATAGTCATGTATTATCTATAAGTAATCTTTAGATTTTTAAAAATCTAACCGAATTGTTCTTTAACAAATTTTAAAAAAAGTCTTTAAATTTTCTTATCTCAACAAAATGAAACTGACTAATTATACCAAAAATTGGTAAGATAAAATATATATACATGAGATATAAATAAAAAATATGATTAACACTATTAATACCAAAAAAATTGAATTAACTCCTTCATTTATGACACAAAATTCACAAAAAAATTATTATATACATGGGATATATCATATGACAAAATAAGAATAATATGAATTATGTAATTATTTTCATTACTCATGTCTAATATATTTATTGGTCCAATTTATTTCTATAAGTACTTATGAAATGAATGAAAATAATTATTTCTAAATATTTTCTACTATAATTATTTATATAATTTTTTCATTAAATGCATATATTTTTTAAAGATGGAGCAATCCCTTATTTTCTGAAAAATTAGATGTTTTTTTAGGCAAATATATATTTGCTACTAAATATAAATTCAGAATAATTAGATATTTTAACGTAGACATATCTTTGTTTTGAAATCTATAATTTTTCATTAAACGCATGTATTTTTTAAGATGGAGCAATTCCTTATTTTTTTAGGAGAATTAATAGTGAGTTTTAGTCAAATACGTGTATACTGATCAAATAAATAAATATAAATTTGGAGTAAATATATTGTATAAAATTTTTGATAATATATTTATAGACTTTTGTTTAGATAAGAAAATATATATTTATATGGATTTCAATCATTATTTACATAAAAATTGCTATAACTATTTACGAATATATAGTAGATATTTTAGTAAGTTAACTAAAAAATTAATCATTACTCTGATAATAATTATTGACATAAATTATACTAAAAATGATAAAAGGATTATTAACAATAATATTTAGTACTATCAGTCTAATACATATTGATAATATTACGATAATAATAAAAATATGAAATATGTAATCTTACTATTATTTATATAGATTGTAGAAATAACTGCAAAAATTTATTATTTGTTATTAAATAGGTATATACTAAAATAATTAAAATGTTTACTAGTTATAATTAAATGTAATAATTGAATCCTTTGATTTTTAAATAACTTAAAATGGATAAATATTTCTAATAATTCAAAATTCAAAAATCATTTAGTTTAGTTATCAATTAGGATAAATGATATTGAAATAAATGTAGTTGTTGTTACTGAAAATCTCTATCGTGAGGTGCCATGCTATCTTTCCTCCACGTAGGGATTATCTCTGCTTGAAATCTATAAAACACAAAGGAAGAACTGTAGAGATGAAGAGAACTGGGGATGGTTTCCTCGTCGAATAGTCTCCGATGCCTAAGTCAATATCCATGAGAAAATTTGATAGAGTTTCCCTTTGGAGAAAGTTGGGTACCATACTGTGCCTGTAGAGGGGGTATTTACACCTGGCTTTGGGAGAGGGATGCGTGTTGAATAAGTTTCGGGCAAGGTGACATTAAATGTCTAATTTCAAAACAAAAATGTGTCTTTGTTGAAAATATCTAATTATGTCTACGTTAAAATATCTAATTATTCTGAATTTATATTTAGTAGCAAATATATATTTGCCTTTGTTGAAATGACGAGCTTGGGGTGACATTAAATGCCTTTGTTCCCCGAACTGACGTTCATTAAATATCGATTTACCTTTAGCCCTTCTGGACGTGACAGATATGCCCGTTTGATGGCTGACTTGACACTTCATCATGATGATTCGAGGTCAACAGGTGCTTGTTACAAATGGGAAAACGGCACTTGGAACGCTACTTTCGATGCCTAACACAGGGCTAGCCGAGTTTATGCGTCAGACCTTCCCCTCGAAGCCTCTTAGTTCACGTTGGTCGATGTTCCCCGAGCTCCTTTGGAGGCCGGCCTAGTCTGGTCGATTCATTCCCTTTTGGGAGCTCGACTTTCCAATTCCTCTTATTGGAGTTTAAGTAGAAACGCCTGTCATGGCATGCTACGTGGTGCCATGCCATTGGTAGTCCGGGAATACTCGTAACAGTAGTTGATGGGGCATTATAGTAAATGTAGTTTATAATTTTGTTGAATTTTTCAAAAATGGTTATTTTTTTAATTATTATTATTACCATCTATTTAACAAAATAAAATTTCCAATCTATATATTTGTCAAAAAATATCTAAATTATAGGGAATGTTTTTGGGTTTTTTGCTAAACTAAACTCCTAGACTAACCGTTTTACAGAAATACACTGTATCACTAATTTCCGCATACCTTGGCCATGGGCCCACCATCATTTCAAAATCTGTCTGTGAAGTTACCAAAAAACCCCTTCACAAATTCCAAACGACGGCTAGAAAAAAATGATGATTACACTTTTTCATTACACGAAACCTCTTTGTTTCCCTCATGTTCCCTCGTTTCTCTCTCACTGTTATTATCTCTCTCTCTCTCTCTCTCTTAAAGTTGCAACCTTTATCTCTCTCTTTGCAAATCCTTGAGTCTTCGTCTCCCATAGCAGGGGAAAATAACAAGGTAAGTTTTCGGGTTTCTGAGTTTTTGTTCTGGATTCTGAGGCATTGTTTTTGGGTTTCTGAGGTGTTTTCTTTAGGTTTCTTAGGATTTTTTTTCTGGATTTATGCATTTCTATTTTTTGTGGATGAACGAATCACAATAAGGTTGTTTTTTGGGTTTCTAATATTTGTTTTTTCTGGGTTTCTGAGTGTTTTTTTTTCTCCTGGATTTTTGAGTGTTTTTTATGGGATTCTAAGGTTCTGGTCTTGGTGAGTGTCTGTATTCTGGGTTACACGAGGGTTGTGTAAGCCGCGTGTAGGCTATACGAGGACTACACAAGGGGCGTGTAAACCTCTTGTAGGCTACACGAGGACTACACGAGGTTTGTGTAAGCCTAGTGTAGGCTACACGAGGACTACACGAGCATCGTGTACATTTCCTGATCTTATGTTTGCCTTGAATATTCTACAAGTTATGGCTTCATCAAAGATGCAACTAAGATACGTCCATAACATTAACAATATTCCAAAAGAAATGGTCAATGCAGAATGCAATACCCACTGCATAGAGGATATCAAGACAAAGATGACAGCTACTCAACTCTCCCTATTTAGAGAGACATGCTTTGGTCATCTCCTTAATCTCTCATGCCTAAATTTTTTAGCAACTGTGTGCCACCAGGTGCTAGCTAGGGAGGCCGAATATGTGGAAGGCACTCCATCTGAAGAGGAGATCTATTTTCTTATCAATGAGGAACCACTGTGCTTCTCCCAAAAAGAGTTTTCTTTTATGACCGAACTAAAGTTCGGTGAAGCCCGGGATGATAAGAACACTCGTGGTCCCAACAAACTCTCTGATCTTTACTTTCCAAAAGCTCAATCAATAAACACGGTTGAGTTGGAGGAGAAGTTCAAGAGCTATGAATATAACTCAGATTCTGATGCGGTCAAGATGGCTTTGATTTATTTGCTAGGCATTTTATGTCAAGGAAGGAGAACCGTACCCTAACTGAGAAGAGATGGTTAGTTTTGGTTGACGACCTTGAAGCGTTCAATCAATATCCGTGGGGAGACCTCTAGTTCTCCAAAATAATGAAATCACTATTATTTGTGAAGAATACCAAGGCTATTTTTTGTGATCTTACAGATCAAGAAAAAAAACACAAAAATTTCCCGCTGTTGTTCATTGGTATTCACTCAATGGATGTCCATTTTCCTTTCAGGTACAATTTATTTAATTCTCGGTAGTGATGTATTGAATTATTTACGTGCTGAATACTGAATTACTCTATTTTGTTAAAATAGGCATGCGTATTTGAAACTATCCCTTTGGTGGGTAGTTTGTATGGTAATCAGTTTTGACCAAGGTGCCAAGGATTCTCAATTGATGTCCAACCATGATAATACCAGTTGAGAGTCTACAAAAAAAATATTTTTGAAGGAGAATGTATGTTAGTGAATTATGTTGACAAGTTAATTTATATATTACTTTATATACTAATTTATGTTTCTTGCATTTTTAGTTGACAGCTAATTCTTTGTCCCTACTGAGGAGGAAGAAGAAAAAAGCTTCTGGAGATCAGTAATTAAAGAGAATGTATGTTCAAAATCATTTTCTAGCCTTCTTCTTCTTGAACAGGGACCTCATGTAGTCATCGTGTAGACGGCATGATGGTTACACTGACTTCATGTAGTCTACAAGATGGTTACAGTGATCTGGTGTAGTTATTATGTAGTCTATATGATGGTTACATTGATCTCGTGTCATCATCGTGTAGTTTACACGATGGTTACATAATTACCACACGCGGTTCGTGTAACCGATCTTGTAGCCTACATGATGACCACACGAATCTCGTGTAACCATCGTGTAGTCCACACGATGACCACACGGATCCCGTGTAACCATCGTGTAGTCTACACGATGACTACACATACCTCGAGGATGCCTCATCAGTCACCCTTTTCCAGTTGAAGATGAGGCTAATGAGGAGGTGAAGGAGCCCATTGAAAAGGAAGAAAAGGAAGAGGTTCGAGGAGGCCAATAAAGAATTGGAGAAGAAGGTTGTGACCAAGAAGTTCAGTGGACAATAAACTTAACAAGAAGATTGGGTGAGGAAATGTCTGATTGAAATGGATCAAAAGATCACTTCAATGGACAAGAATATTCTATCCATGCAATAAGACATTTCTTTTACAATTTTCCAAATCAAACTTTTGATGGATCATATGGTAATATTGAGGTTAGGTGATTACTCACTCCGTCTTTGATCTGCCATGATGATGGCTAGTGACGGGGAGGAGATGGAGATTAAGAAGGAAGAGAAAAAAAATGAAGAAGGAGAGAAAGATGAAAAAGAACATATGGTAGAGAATGAATAAGAACAGGAGATGGTGGGAGAGACAGACGTAGAAGAAAAAGAAGAAGAAAAGGAAGAAGAAAAAGATGAAGAGAAGGAAGAAGAAAAAGAGGAAGTGAAGGTTGAAGAAAATGAAGAAGAGAAGAAGAAGAAGGAAGAAGAGAAGGAAGAAGAGAAGGAAGAAGAGAAGGTCAAAGAGGAGAAAAAAAAGAAGGAAGATGGATAAGAAGAAGGAAGAGAGAAGAAAAGGAGAAGGGAGGTAATAATTAAGAGGAAGGTGAAGGTGAAAAGAAGGAAAATGAAGAAAAAATAGATGGGAAAAAAGAAGAAGGAGAGAAACAGAAAAGGAAGAAGAAATGGAAGAAAAATAGAAAAAGAAGAAGAATCAAAGGAAGAAAAAATAAAAGAATAAGAAGAAAAAAAAAGAACAAACAAAAATAAAAGAAGAAGAAGAAACAGAAGAAAAAAATACACAAAGAAGAAGAATATGAAAATAATGAAGGGAAGAAGGTGAAGAAAATAAGAATTAGAAGGAATAAAAAAGAAGAAGAAAAAAGAAATATAAAAGAGAAGAAAATAAAGCAGAAGAAGAAGAAGAAGAAGAAGAAGAAGAAGAAGAAGAAGAAGAAGAAGAAACAAAGAAAGAGGAACAAAAGGTTATATCAGTCAACGGAGTAGTCGAACGATGGAGAAGAAGAGCTTGTCTGCCTTGGAGAACCTGGTAAAAGAAAGATAAAAAGATCTCAGATCCTCGAGTCACCTAGTTGGGAAACCGAAAAGGTTGAAAAGAAGAAGCAGTGAAGGAAAAAAGCTGATGATAATATAGTTACAAAAACGGACTTCAAACATTTTCAAGCATATGATGATCTATCTTCAGAGGATGAAGCCCATTTTAAAGACTAGTTCAAATCCTCAAGGGGAAAGTAAGTTCTTTTAATTTTCTTGTAAACTTATTCTTCTCACGATGGCTACACTGACCTCGTGTAGTCTACACGATGACTACACTGACCTCGTGTAGTCAACGTGTAATCTACACGATGGTTACATTGACCTCGTGTAGCCATCGTGTAGTATACATGATGGTTACACATCGTGTAGTAAACCAATCATGTACCTAATTTTGATATTTAATTACGTTGTACAAGAATGAGAAAGTAGACGTTGGTGCACCGTCGACCTTACATGGTTCAAAAAACTAGTTTCTTCACCTTATCAATGTCAGAGTAAGATATAAGAAGTTATTTATAATATTTTTTAATATGGTATTATAAATATCTTAACTAATCTTTATTACATTGCAGCATACCTTGAGCTCATGAAGAGGGATTTACAAGAATACAACCCTCATATCAGAATCAGTGTTGGGTATTTGATTCTACAAGTAAGTAAGATTTGATTTTGAAGTTACTGAAGTGCACACCGTAGTCTACATTAGTCCTTTACGAGCCTGGTGTAGACTTCGTGTAGTCTACATGAGGGCCGACTTCGTGCATTCTACACCAGACCTTCAGGGGCCTGTGTTGACTTTGTCTGTACTACACGAGCCCTTCACAGGCCTCTTGTAGACATCGTGTAGCCTACACGAGACTTATGAAGGCCTCGTGTAGTCTTCATGACCTTTTTTCATCGACGTTAAGGATTTAAATGTTGTCCCGTGACATTACATGGGAGCTTGTCTGCCCAAACGACAGGGTTTGAGCAAGATCTCACGGGCTGGGATATCGATGCTGATGATCGGCTACGGTACCTGGTCCTCAGCTTGAACACGAATTTTGGAAGGAGCTAGGAACAGTCAGATAATGTTGTCTTTCCAATGAATGTGAACTGCAGTCATTGGATTGTGGTTGAGCTTGATTTGAATGGCCAATATATTCGTATTTATAATTCTATGATCACGCCATATCAACGCTCATTGTACAATGAAATAATGAAACTTTTCATGAAGATTGTCCCCTGGCTTCTTCAAGTGATGAACGTTTATAAGAGAAGGCAAGAGGTTATTCCCAATGATGAGTGGAGATTTATCATGAATTGTCCACAACAAGATAACGGGTAAGTAAAATATACATTTTTTTTGAAATTCCACTTAAAATTTCATACCTATTATTTTATTGTGTTTTTGCATTTCATGTGATTTAGATTCGATTGTGGGGTATTCACCCTTAAGCTTGTTAAAGCCCTCGCATATGGGAAGAATTTCGAAGATATAATTCAACAACAAATGCCAGAATGTCGAACAAGAATTACAATTGAGTTATTTACACATGACAATGTTGTAACAAAATAATTTTATGGATTGTTTTATATTTTTTTATTTGTACACCCTCAATTTTTATGCAATTAAGTATTTGAAATATTTTATGTATTATGCTTTTTTTGTTACTATATGTTTGGGGCAGGCATCATCGTGTAGGCTTCGTGAAAGACTTAGTGTAGAATTTGTGTATTCTATACGAGGCCTTCACGGGCATCGTGTAAGACATCGTGTATTCTACACGAGGCCTTCACGGGCATCGTGTAGTCATCGTGTAGAATTCATCGTGTAGGCTTCGTGTAGTCTACATGATAAATTCAAGGGCCTCATATAGGCTTCATCGTTTAGACTACACGATGACTTCACAGGCATCATGTATACTACACGATGACTTCCCGGGCATCGTGTAAGCTTTGTGTAGACTACACGATGACTTCACGAGTATCATGTAGACTACATGATGACTTCACAGGTATCGTGTAAGCTAATTAAACTTTATGACATTATTAAATAACAAACACAAGTATAATTCTATATTAGTATTTAATTTAAGTCTACAAAGGTCATTATCTATGTTTAAGTGGCTTGGTCATCCCGTTGAGATAGATGAATAAGATTTCTGCACGCTTGTCGGTTGTGACCAATTTGCCCACAACGTTTGCATTTCCTTCTCAGTACTTCCTCACCTCTAGATATAATTCCCTCTATCTTAGGTCTCTACTTTGCCGCCTCGTTATAGGTGGCAATACCACATTTTCATGAAACTCCTGACTGATGACCCAATCTACTTGTTTCCTAAGAGGATGTATTGTTTTCGCATACGCAATAATTAGAGCCTCATTTTTATCGAACCTCGAACACATACTGTATGCGAAAATATTACGCTGCCGACATATAACCAACGCATGCATGGAATTTGATCAAGATCAAATTCTCTGCATGTACAACTCTTAAGATGTAAGTTGACCACTGCTTGTCTACTCTCACCCGCAACACAAAACACGTAGATGTTGGAAGAAACAATTATAGTGTATGTGATGCAAAATGCTTCTTATTAAGCTCAGTCTCAACCTAATTTGTCATCTGCGAGGGATTTGACAGGCAGTCGTCCATCATTCATAGAACCACCATTGTAACATGTCATTAATATGTTCTATAAAGCATGTAATGGGTAGCTTTCTAGCATCCTTCAAAATCCCATTTAAACATTCTGGGATGTTTGTAGTCATTATATTGTATCGCCTTCCATCAAAATGGGAACGTGCCCACCACTCAACTCCCCCCACCGACACATATTGGGAGATATTTCAATGGCTCGTGTAGTACTCGTGTAGACATTTTAATGGAAAAAGAAAAAATAAGTACCTGGATTTTTTAATTCTAACATATGACAATATGTTGGGAGCATCCTATAGTTGTTTTCAGGAGACCCTCGAACTAATTCCAATGCATACTCCTTAGCCCTCCATGCCTTTATGGTAGCTTATGTTGACACCAAAATCAAGCCGAAAATCCTCAATTATGTCTTTTGGCCTATATATATGTCCAACACTCGTGTATTTGGAGCTTATAGAATGACCAATTAATAAATATGTAGCCTGATGGTGTTCATGTCTCAATACTTCAAATGTGCATGTATGTGTATTGATGAACTTTGTAACTTTGAGGTATGGACAATTTTCAATTTCATGGCCCATAACCTCCATGGACATGTTTTCTCAACACATACAACTACTAACATTGACTGTTTTGACTTGAAGATCCGAAACTTAAAATTTCTCTGGATGACCATCATACCAGCAACCTTAAGCAGCTCGACTTTATCACTGTACAAATCATCCATATTTATTGTGTCTGATACAAGCTGATTTAAATCAGCCCGTTGCTCATAGGACCCAGGACGTTGTTCATTCAACTGAGGTTGTGATGGCAATGGACATGTGGTCTTAGGTTCAAGTCCAGTATTCAAGTGTGAAATTGCTGTATGGACATCTTCATTATGGTCATCTCCATGGATTGCATCATCATACGCCCCTGATCAAAATCATTATCATAATCTTTATCAATACCAATATTCTCATCCTCGAAAGCATCAGAATCGTCATGACCAAAAACATCATCATCATGATAGTTCATTTTAAAATGATCAACACTCTCAAAGCGAGGAATGCTTTCATGTAGAGGTTGTCGTGACATTTGTGTTTCAGGAACCTAACTTTGATAAAACTCTGTAGTTTCAGGAATCCGAGGTTGTTGTGATATTATAGTTTGAGGAATCGAGCTTTGAGATGAAATTTTTTTGCTTGGTACTTACAAATAAAAAGACTGTAAATCACTATTCTTCTACGTGATTTTGATCCATTCTTCTTAACAAAGGACTATAAATCACTATTCTTTAAAATTTTAGTAGAAGGGCAGGGGACATGACTTTTATAAAGAAATTTGATGAATATATCATACTTTGAGGGGTCTAATTTAGAGTTTTTCATGCAATATACCCAATAGCTCGTGGTAAGTGCAGTTAATAGATATCTCCAATAATTTGGTCTTCTCTCCACTAAAAGACCATGCTGTACTATTTTTCACCTAATCTCCATCATAGATTATAAAAATTCAAATTTCAGACATATCTGTATATACATCAATGAAGGAAGTCAGTACAAGAAGAATACGTAATGAAATAGAATATTACATGATGATCGTGTAGTGTACACGAGACTCTCACGAGCATCGTGTAGTCCTTGTGTAGTGTACACGAGACCTTCACGAGCATCGTGTAGTGTACACGAGGCCTTCACGAGTATCGTGTAGACTACGTATACAGTAATAAGTCCTACACGAGGCTCGTGTAGTACTCATGTAGACCTCGTTAACACTACATCATCATCTTGTAGTGATTATGTATACAAATGAACTTTAAACAACATTTCAGAAAGAAGAAAACTAATAAATATTCTTAGAAAATTTATGAAAATGAAAAACCCATGAAATAAGGAAGAAGAGAAGTAAATATTACCAGAAAAAAGAAAACAAAACTTATACATGTTCCAGAGAGAAGAAGAAACAATCATTTGCTGTTGCAGGAAGAAGAAAAAAAGACAGAGAAGAAGACGAAGAAGAAAACGAAGAGAAAAACTAAGAAGAAAACAAAGAAGAAGTAGAAAAAATGATAAACGAAGAAGTAGAAATGGGGTGGGTAGGTAGGTTTTGAATGTAAAATGAGTAGACCATGACATTTGATTGAACAACTTGTAAGAAAAGTAATGGGAAAAAATGAAAAAGTGAAGGAAAAGTGGACCCGGGATCAAGGTAAGTAAAAATTAGTGATATGGTTCATTTCTATAAACTGATTAGTTTAGAGATATAATTTAACAAAAAATTCAATATTTTTGTTATTTTTTAAATTAGAGAAAATATGAGTGTAATTTAATAAAATTACAAGCGTTATTAGTGTATTTTTAATAAAACATTTATATTCCCAATAAAAAAGCGTCAATCTTTCCCGCGCTTCTGACTAAGAAACCGAAGTATCTTTTTTGGTTCTGCTTTTTCAACCAAAGGACTTCAAAATATAAATGTAAAGAGAAAAATACACTTTAAAGACACCCTTTCGAGACTCTTGAGTGTATCGCCGGAATGAGGCTGCAGTTGTGGCGAGCATCGGTGGCGTTCGTCCATTTTTCCGTCTAGGGCAAAGTTGATTCTGTGCTAAGTGGTGGGGGTTGTTCTGATGAGAACGTTTTAGCTAAATTTCGCCATTTTAGCAAAATTGGTGATTCTAGTGAGGTTTCTTCTTGCTCTGATGTTGGGTTCCCCTTTCTCGTGTATTGGGTTCCACTGTGTTCTAAATCTAGGTATGCTAAATTGACGGCTTGCAGCACATGCCTACAAGGGCTGAGGCTTATATATTTCTTTGCTTTGCTTTGATTTTAGCGGAGGGATGATTGATTCGCACGACGGAGGGTTGTCAGTGTATTTTTCTGAAATATAAATCAAGTCCAAGAAGTTTGCAGTATTTGTCATGGCCTCAAATCCCACACCTGGCCGAAGCGAACCATCTAGCAACTGCTTTATCGACGGTTCAAGATCTTATTTTCAGAAAACAGTAAGTTCTGTCATAGTCCTTCCGTCATTCGAAATGCTCTTCGATCCCGGGATTTGCATGATTCTGAACTTGTTATTTTATTGTTTGTTAAGGTGTGTTTGAATGATTGGTGGTTAATTAAAGCCAAAGCTGACTCCAATGGAAAAAGACTCGCCGTTGCAGGGTTTACTTCCACGGAGTAATTCATCCTTTTCAGGGTTCTTTTTTGTGCTTTATCATTAAGGTTTTGAATACGTTGCTTTGTAGAAGTTGTGTTTGTTAAAACCGCTAATATCAGTTGTTGTCTACAATTTTATCTCCGAGAAAATTCTAAGTAAACACTGGATGATTATGTGTAAAAAGGAAAGTCATTTGCGGAGACGTTGTTGAATGAGCCTTTTAATTCTTTGATATCCCCGCAGACTGCGAAGTGCAAAATATTTGTGGTGCGCTGTGGATTTTCTTATAATTTTTTTCCCTTTTCGATGACCTTGATACTTTGTTCTTCAGTCAACCACCTGTCCGGCTTTTTTCTTCTGCCCCAATATGTAAAAGGTACAATATTTTCACTTTGGAGACCGTTGATGGGATATGTATTGTTGTTGAGGGGTTCATAAACAAGCTGCGAACCAGTGAGAATGGGTTCCCTGATGAGGTATGTGCTATTTGTTATTGAGGGGTTTATTCTTCCAGCATGTCATTTCTTATTGACTTTCCAACCCTATTTAAAGGTTTTATCTTTTTGTTGTACAGGTTTTCAAGCGTTTCTTGTTTGGTTTTCCTCCAAACTGGGAAAACTATGCATCAAACTGCTTTGAGGGTGAATCTAGTAATGGTGCTCTTCCAGGAAACATTTCTAGTCCAGACAAGCTAGCCTCTCATTCTACAAGTAATACATGCTGCTCAAGTCTCTATAGACAATTTATTTGTTCATTGTCTGAACTTATTTTCAAAGTTGGTAACTGTGTGAGGCCAATAAAGGTCTTTATAGCTGTCTCCATGTGCTCGAAATTTCACAGCTGAAGCTAGTATAAGCAATCATTCACCATCTGGCATATGCTCTCTTTCCCCAGAGAACTCTCCAAGTAAGTGGAAATGTGATCTACATACATAGTAATGACTCGAAATTTACATAAGCCCGCTATTTTAATCTTTTGGATTGTAGCTAATGTTTCCTATTAAAGTTCTTTCCGTTGTTGTGTAGCTACGGAGGAAAGGGATGATACCACTAGTGTAACCTTCCAGTCTGTAGGAGAAGTGGATACACCTGACATAAAAACAGACGTTGGAGAAGTTGAAAGAAGAGCAGAAGAAGAGACGACAACCAGGAAGAGAACTAAGAAAAAGATTAGTTTTAATGCAACTGTAAGCTGTATGCCGAACTTTATATGAGCAAGGATAATAAATGCCTTTTGCTTTTGCATGCGCTACTGTAGATTTCATAGCACTTTGTTGCAGTTTAAGGGCATCCTATGCATTTGCTGTTCTTTGTTTTTGTTTCTGTAGTAATGTTTTCTATCCCCGATCTGTCTGACAGTTTTGATTTTGTTATATATCTGATTAGGCAAGTTCTACTAGTGAGGGAGCAAGAGAGAAAATTTCAACTGTTTCTCCTGAGTGTTTGAGTTATAGACGATCCAGGTCAGGTGAGTGTAATTTTCAACAGATGGGTTTGCCATACAAAAACGTTTGAGCAACTTCACTCTCTCCCTCCATCTTTACTTGGGAGGGAAGGTTGTCCCTTGATGATGCTTGTTTGTTGCATGTCCAATGATTTCTATAGCTTATTTGGTTGTTTTTCATATTTTTCAGGTAGATTACTCGTACCTACCCTGGAATTTTGGCGAAACCAGTTACCCGTTTATGATTCGGTTAGTAATGTTTTGTTGCTGAAGCATGTTTACTTTGATGCTGAGTTTTGTGCATAGATGTTGTTATGTAAAAGAATTCATAACAATCTTAGCGTGCTACTCGATTGTGTGAACGGAACGGACATAATTATGCTTGTTCGGACTTACTTCTACTCCTGCATAAATTAGTCTTCCATATTACTGAGATCCCGTACCAGATTTTTCATTTCTTGGGTGAAAAAGGAGGATTGCGAGTTTAAGTTGGCCAACACCACCGACATACAACTCATTTTTCAATTTCAGGATCGCAATCTGACTGGAATTCAGGAAAGCCTGTTGACAGAAGAATCGGATAGAGGTTTGTCCTGGTTAACTGCTAAGTATTCCTTTCTTAATCCCTTTGGTATTCTACGCGTACTTTTACGTGAAAAAATGCGTCCATTCCTAAGTTAACCAATTTTTGGTATGGGTTTTTGCCATATTTTATCGTCTCATAAATATAAGTCAGAGATAAATGGATTCCATTTCATGTCAAAAGAGATCTCTTTTTTTAGAGTAAAAAATGAAACTTCAAACTATTATTTCAAGTGCGTTATAATGCAAAACTATGCATTTGGTCGAAGATGATCACTTGTACTGTACTCTTTTTGTTATTTGGGAGAATACTTAATTTTTGCTGTTAATTTCTTTTGATGAGATTTACTTGAACAGATTAAGGCCAACTTTTCAAAATTGTAATTTGAGTGGCCTCTCTTTTGCAGTTTTTCATACTTGCAGCTTATCTGTTGTTTCTTTGTTTTGTTCCATTGTTAAAATCTCTCATCCATCTAAACATATTTCCAATTTTCTTTTCCATCACTTATAATCATGTGCTTTTAACATTCCCAATCTTTCATTCGAAGACTTACCATTTCCATGTTTAAGTTCGGATGTTTGAATTGTCAATGTTGTCAGGTAATCGGTCTGAGCCTCGGAAAAAGCGAAGGGTATATACACGATTCCCATGAGAGTAATTTGCGTTGGATGAAGAACTTGAAAAGGTATTCCTTTAACCTATTCAAGTTTGCAAGGAAATTTCTATGTTACTGTACAAGGAGGAGAGAGAAACTTGATTTTTTCTCTCCCGTCCCCACTCTCTCTTTCTCTCTCCTCATGTACGCTAATCCACAGTTTCATAGAATGACCAGAATGATAAATATCAATGGTTCTATTTTATAGAAATTTCAAGTTCTACCCGAATACGTTTTAAGAGTTTTTCGTATCATATGGTTCATATTTTATGTGTTGTTTACAAATTTTATGTCAAAAATGTAATCCTTGTGATGATTGTATCTCATGCCAGAAGTATAAATAAAGCAGTTCAAGATGCAGCCTGGGTCAAGGGAGTTGGTTCAGAAATATTAGAGTTGTGATTACTTCTTTTTCCTTTTTAGTTTTGTTAATTTAGTAGTAAGCGCACTTTGGTTGCAACTTTTGCTTGAATCATATATTTGGTGCAAATAAGCAATTGCACATTATGTAACGAAGTGAACTAAATAGAGAGTTGATGTGCACCCTTATAAGTCATACCTATTTACCTTTTTGTATGGAGGACCAATTCCTCATATTTTGAAATTTATTAAGTTGATTTTGACTTCAATGCAAATATTGACTAGTTAAAATATTTAAAGTTTTTAAGTTTATTCTATATGTTGACGGTAACATAACTAGAAATTGCATTTTTGAAATCCGTCAACTGCGTGGTTTGTGATTGAGTAAATAAGTCATTGAGATTTCACATTTCTTATTAATTTGAAATTGATTATGAAAAATCTAATATCCCTTCAATATCTTTATCTAATTAACTCTTCGTTTTATATATTTATTTTATCTCCAAAATATTTAAGTTACCATACCAGTGATATAAAATTTAATTATTAATTGTTAAATTCATGAGATTACATATAATTATTACAAATTATATAGCTATTTAATATATAAATATTCATGTATCATAAATATTATACGTAAACACGTCATTAAACAATTGTGTTACTTGATAGTCAAAAGTGCCTTATTTTGTATGAAGCTGGCTGATTGTAAGCACAACCATGGCTCAACCTAGTCTGTTACAAGCGGCTCTTTAATGTGATTGATTACACTATAATATCAATAAGTAAGATATGCCACAGATCAGTACCCACAACCGTCGATAACCATCAAATCAACGGTAAACAGTTTCCGACTTAAAGGTGGGAAAACACAGATCAGACTTTAACTTGTTACCATATGATCCGTGCAAAACACAATCCGCTAGTGTACTAAAATCTGACCCGTCGATTGTAAAACAATCAACGTCCCAAACCAAGAAAAAGTAAGCTGCGGATCGCAATAGTTAGCCGTTTATTCCAGCTCAATCGGACGATCCAGACCACGCCTCCATCCATCTCTGAGCAAATTAAAAAACAACGCCAATGCAAAATCCCCTCACTATATAAACCGAAGCGCCAATCCGAAATTCATCTCACAAAGCAAATCAGAGCTTGACCCAAAAATTCAAATTCTACAGTTATTCATTCAAATTCCCTTTGAAGATGTCAGGCCGTGGAAAAGGAGGCAAGGGCTTGGGAAAGGGAGGAGCCAAGAGGCACAGGAAGGTGCTCAGAGATAACATTCAGGGCATCACCAAGCCTGCAATCCGTCGTCTCGCTCGTAGAGGTGGGGTGAAGAGGATTAGCGGTCTCATCTACGAAGAAACTCGCGGTGTCCTCAAGATCTTCCTTGAGAACGTTATTCGCGATGCTGTGACCTACACCGAGCACGCAAGGAGAAAGACTGTGACCGCCATGGATGTTGTCTACGCTCTCAAGAGGCAGGGCAGGACTTTGTATGGTTTCGGTGGTTGATTCCGATCTGAATCCGTTAAGATTTCTACTAGGTTTTATTTGAGAAATTGTTTGTTAATGCTGGTGTAAATGTTTCGTGTAGCCGTTGGTTTCCTGATATTTGAAAATTTTAAAATTCTCAGGTTAGGATTTTCCTGATAGATTGTACTACCATTTTTCTATGAAATGAAACTCTAGATGTCAGCGAGTTAACATTCTGCCTTTTAAGCTGATTTCCGAAGGGGAGAGAGAGAGAGAGAGAGAGAGGGAGGGAGGGGGAGAGGGTTGTATCTCTTGACAAGCAAAAGAACTTGATTGTTCCGTGACGTCTTTCAAGTGTTGTGGAAAATATAATGAGACAAATGTTAGTTTCATGATGTCTAGAAAAATGGTTCGTTCTTGGTAATACAGCCCTACTTAGATGACAATCACATACGAGTTATTGAATCAAACGTGCCGCAAATCCAAAACCGATACTGTGTCTCCAAGTCGAAACAATATTAACCACGTACAGAGAGCATAAAACTCCTTAAACTGGGGAAATTACCCCAACCCGTTATCAATTGTACATTATAAACGACTTTCAATCATAGAAAATGTTCCAATCTTCAGAAAATATAAAAAAAGAAACTAAAAAGGTATCTGACAAAAACATTGGCTTTTATCCACATTGGATGACACCCAATTGCGACAACAATCTTCTATCATCTGCAAGCTGGAAGACAAGTTCATCATCCATCATCTTCGGCATTGCGTTAGCCAACCAGCCAGCCGCCTGTTAATTCTTTGCCACTCATAACCGAACTAGGAAATTTTGGGGAAATCTGGAATGAGTTAACATGGTCAGGCAACAGTTGTGCAATTCACAATTGATGAAAGAACATCAAATTAGAAGATGAAGAGAAATCAACTGGTATGATCCTACACTTCCTAAGCAAAATTGGAAAACATACAAAACAAACCCTATCAAGTTCACATTTTCTGTCATTTCTAATCCTGATCTTTTACTTCAAGCTGCATTTTTTAAACCAAATTACTCTTTCCGTCTACTGTCTTTCGTGGAAAATGATTTTGCAAAGAGGATGGGTTTTAGTGGAGAGGATTTTAAATGGAGAACTGGGAATTGTGTGCAATAAGTGAAACAACGTAGTTTGGGATGTAAAAAATTAACGGATTGAAGCCGAAGAGGAGAGAAAAAGTAATTTGGTTTGACACTGCAACTTGGAGGATGTAAACAAGGTCATGAACGACAGAATGTAAACTTGGAGTGTGTGAATTGTATTTTTCCAAAAAGACCTCAAAGTGCACAAAGCTAAGATGAGTCATTACACACCTCATATCAGAGAAATCCGCCACCAGTCCATGTGGCATCTGATTTCCCACCGTTGCCAACAGTGTTATTATCAGAGGCACTATGGTAGAAGTTATCATATCCATCATCTTTGGGGTCGTCCCATCCGGCCCAACCATCACTGTCATTGGATGGTGCTGCTCTTTTTGTTGGTTCCTCTTTCTTTATGGCTTTCTGGTCCCAATCATCCCAAGAACTTGAGCTGTTTGAACTGTATTGTCCACTCGTTGAGGACTGCCCTCCTCCAGAAGACGAATTCCATCCTTTGTTCTCATTATTATTGAACTCTTGATAATATCCATTTTTCTCGCCCTCATTTCGTAACCAGCCTTCATTGTTCCAATTAATGCCATCTTTAGTGTACTCCTCAACCTTCTGAGTAGCAATTGCCATGACCCCTTTCATGATTCCCCACGTCTTCTGCCCAATCTCTGATGTCTTTGCGGTAACAACATTGACAGTCTCATTCACCTTATAATCATATCCCCCTTCTTTTACCTTTAAAAAAAAGTTGAGTTATGCAGTTTGCTCCGAAGAGTATAAGACAAGTGATAGGTAACTATAAAATTGAGCCCCTTCTTGCATTTTTACGTTAAGTAATTATTCAGCCGTATAATGAAGTGATACTTCTTCTCCCAATAAACTTTAGTTGTTTCCAACACATAATATCAGATAAAGACGATTCAAATACATATACAGAGGAACTACTGCCTTGTGTAAAGCTATAAAGGTTTAATCTGAATTGCTCCTCCACTAGAACCTAATCAAATAACGAAGAGACACGGAGCTCTCTCTCTCTCTCTCTCACACACACACACGCACACACACGCACACACAAAAGGTTGTAAAAACTTCCAAGAACAGAAAAGAGACCACACGACTTTGAAAAGTTCCGTTAGTAGCATTAGACTACCCACAAACAAAAACCAGGATGTACATTTTAATCTCAAGCTGTCATGACAGTAGAACTAAACCATGTCAGAACCATAACATATCTCTTATCAACCGCATCAAACACAAAACATTCTTTTCCATACACCAAATTAGTTACACCAGTGCATATTACAAAGTATAACGATGACCAAGGAATACAATGGGAATTCAGAAAAATACAGTGTACGTAATTTACATTGCATTCTCGAAATATTTCAAGGAGGTAAAAAACTATTTCTTGATGTCCTGTAGATTGTTGACATCATGGGGTGGAAAAATTCATTGATAAAATTTCTTAGTGTCCATTAAAAGCTAATTTTAAAGCTATTTTATGCCGTAGATAAATTAAGTGACTTGCTTCTTCAAAAGCGACCAGAAATTTAGAAGATTAGCTTCATATTCCTCAATAGAACTCAATAATAACAATGCATTATCTTTCTGAAACATGAGCTGTCAGCATAAAATTGCTGAATTTAATGTTTCACAACAAAGCATATACGTGACTGTACACCGAGATAATAACTTTCCCGCACAGAGTAATTCACTAACCCCATACATAACATCAATCATGCTCCCACCAGCTAAATATGGAGAAATTTGAAATTGACGACGCATACAAAAGAGCATATGTCTTAGAAACTAACTAGAACCACTGTAAACTAAATATACCTTAGAAGTGAGCTCTTTTGTGCCTGCTTGAACAACATTTGCTGCTGACTGAGCTGCAGATGTAGCAACTAATGACAATTTACCAAATCCCTGTCTCGAAATGCATCAACGGATCAAATACAATGACAAATCATTTCTCAGCTTCAACTAAAACTAAAAGGGAAAAGGGAAGACGATGATTTACAAATAAATGTGTTACCTGGGAAACTACAGAAAAAACGTCTCCCTGCTGAATATTATTCCTTTGCGGAGGAGCTGGACTCGACCCAAAGCCAACATATTTCCCACCTTGAGATGGTGGAAGTCCTTCGGGGCGCGAATCGTTTTCGGCCATCTTACGCGCAAAAAATGTCTCCTTATTTGCAGCAGAGGTCTCCAATTGCGACCGCGTGTATATATCCTCGTTCGACTTCGACCTGGCAGGCATACTGCCACCACCTCCACCTCTAACATCACCTGTCGATTGATTTCGCCTCATATCACTGGAAGATCTGAAACCGTCATCATTGTCCCAAGAGTCCCACCCTCCATTATTCCTAGAATTGTTATCCCTTCCACCGCCACCAGCACTTTGTGCCAACGGGGGCTTCTTCTTCCCAACTCCAAGGCTCTCATTCACCACTGGTGGATCCTTCCAGGGACGGCCCTCGGCGATTGATTGAATTCGATCCCTATAAACGCTAGCAGCATTGGTGTTGTACTTTGCGACAATATCAGTCTCCTTAGGGATCCCGTACTGGGAGAGGAAGGCGTTGAGCCGCTCATTACCGCCAGCCTCCATTTTCTTAATCTGGATCTCGGACCATGAATCCATAGTGACAGATCGGACAAAGGAGATATGAACACCGAGGCCGCGGTGCTTGCCGGAACACTCTAAGCACATGAAGACACCGTATGAGACGGAAGCCCATTGAGGATTCTTCTGTGAGCAATCAACGCAGATTTTGTTACCCGGCTGCGCTTGGAGGTCCCGGAGCCGCCTCGATGCTGCCATTTTAATCGGATCCGATAGATCTGAGTCAGGTCCAACAAATTAGATCTAAGACGATCGGACAAAAATGGAAAAGGGAGAGAGAGAGAAATGTTTAACGCAAACCTTTTTGTTTCTCTAATTTCTCTCTCTTCTTTCTCAGTTTCGGTCAGAAATTTAAGGAAATTGCCTACACTCTCTCTATTTCTCAGATTTTAATATTTGTTCATTTAACGTTTATAAGTAAGACAAAAAATATTTTAAAAATAAATTATTTTGTGCGTCAGCTTTTTTATCACAAACATCAAATACTTCATAAAACTAGTTTTTAAAATTCTATTTTAACAATGTGATTTCAATATTATTGTGACTATACTCTCAATTTTAGGAGCCATGAGTAACATAAAAAATATTATATTACGAAGTGTATTGATGATTTTACGTCAATATATTATCATATTATAATGATATTGAATACATCGATACTAAATAAAATATCTCTTTCTTGATGTATAAAGTTTTTTCAATTTTATATAACAATAAGACAATAATGCATAATGGATAACTTGCCTAAATATTGGAGTCTAATGTCAAAATTCATCACTAACATTATCATTCTTAACAAATGAAAAATTAAATGAGATAACTATAAGTAAAGTAGCTATAAGGAAATTTAGGAATTTCCTTTCCTCAGCAAATGGTTAATGCCATTAATCCACTCACCTCATACATACATGCACACGATTGATCTAATTTAATGAATGATCAGGTTAGATCTTACAAGCAAATGAATATACAAGTGGTCATAAAACTTTCTTTTTTTGAAAATGGCCAGAAATTTTTTTTTTTTCAAAAATGATGGGAGTGTAATTTATTTATCAAATTATATAGACGTAAAGGTAATAAAGTATTTACATATGTATAATTTTTGTAAATAAATTATTTACTTTGACTATTTTCGGTAATTTTTGTCAGTTTTCCGATTATTTTTTTACAGTTTGAGCTGGAAAGTTAGTTTTCATCATTTTTTATATATTATGTGTGTGTATATGTATAATATTTATAATTTTAACTTTTCAATATATAAAAAGGATATTCAATACACATGACGATAAATTATAGGTAATAGTAATACCATCGATTTTTTTCACCAAAAAAATATAATTATAACCAAGTTGTTGTTTTACTTATGTGCATGGTGGCTTTCTAGTGACAGAGAGATGAGATGAACACAGAGAAGCCATGCACGAGAGAGAGAACTGAACGGACTGGAGGGAGAAGGAATTTGAAGGAGAAGGCTGAATCAGTATTGGAAAAATCTATATCTAAAGTATACATAAATGAGATTAAGGGAATAAATATTTTTTGACATAAATTGTTCTCATTGTTATATAAAATTTTAAATCGATAAATCTTTTGATATTTTCTCTAACACAATCACGTTTAAGTTAGCATTGTTTGTGTTCTAGCATATATTTCAAGTTTTAGGATTTTATTGTGTAATTAATTTTAGTATATGACAGTTGATGTCTCCAACGTTGACTCACCGCAAAGCGCGGCCCTCACGGGATGCCCCATGGGGTGCCGCCCCCATGAGGGTTTGATGAGTAACCTCCTGCGGGTTTCGCCCACATGGGGACACCCATGGGGATGCCTCCTACATGGTGACACCCATGTGGGGGCCTGGATCACCTCTGTAACACAACATGAGAACAACGATAACACACTTTAGATAAACGTAATGTTATGCAACTGCAAGGTGTTATCACTTCACAAATCACTAAGTCAAGTGACAAAAACTTGAGTGGATGTATGGTTGTCTGAGAATGCTTGGGAGGCTGTGGTCTGATAGTATTAGGGGTGAGGCTACGCCATATTGAAAATGATGTACCTCCTCCAATATGACCACTTTGAATACTAAGGGTATGCTACCTTCCCAATGTTATCAAAATTACGACCCGGATCGTAGGATTATACGATCCCATAACCACCAAATGATCTGTATCGAATATAAAATCATAATCTCATAAGATCGGGGTAGGATCAGAATATGATCGGTAGGATAGTCTCTTAATTTTGGCTTCTTTTTTGACAAAGGGCTCGCTGTTGAGGCCCACCTCCTAAGCCTCCCTAAATTCAATTTGGTGGAATTGAAGCCCATATCCTAGTTGATTACCATAAATTAAAATTATTAAATCTCAGTAATATTCTATGGATTTTGACTCGTACTTTCTTGCACAAATATTTGAATTTATAAAATTTTATTTGTTTGTTTATGGTATTAAGAGTAAAGTGGTTTTCAGAGAAAAATTCTGTAAAATTTAATTTTATAATTTAAATTTGAGAAACTAAAGAAATTAAATTTGAATTGTCTGTGTTGCTTTACTCATTAAAATGTTTGAGCGAGGAAATTATTTTGAGGAACTTAAATAATTATATGTTTTGGATCAAATTTAGGTTGACTATTTTTTAGACGTTCTATGTTTCAGCTCTTATAAAATAGAGTAAAACTTATTTTTATTATTTAATTTTAGTTAGAAATAATTATTTTATTTTTTAAGGATCACAGTTTTTTTAAATTATAGTTATTAACATTTAGTAGGATCTTACGATCCTCGATCCGATTCAGAAGACCCCTCCACCGGCCCTAATAAAAAATATGATCCTCACAACCTTGTACCTTCTAACCTTGGGAATGTGGTTTAGTCTTAATAGCTCCCTTTGAGAGGAGGCTTTGTGTGAATGCCGCCCCTAAGCCCCATCGGCTAGGTGCGTTCCCCCGAAGTCATTTTGGATCGCGGTCACTCTACGAGGTCCATGTAGTGTCCATGGTTCGGCACGCATGAGATCTTCCCCTTTCCATCTCAGCATGATTAGCTGAGGTGGTATACTTGGTTAAACGATCCCGTAACTAATCAATGGATTAGTTACGGTGGCCTCCCTCATGTCATCTATAAAAGGAGGTCTTCTCCTTTTATTTGAACAACAAGAAAACCATATAGAGAGAACGCCATTCCCTTCCACAAAGAATATTTTGTCATCTCCCTTGAGTGCTCAGAGTGCTCCACCTTCACTTCTCAACGTCCTCTCAGGCGTTTTCAGGCATTACTCTAATGACTTGCTAGAGATTAGACCACTCTTGTACTCACCATTACCACCTTTTCATTTACAATCTTAACGATTTATCATATACCATTAGTTTCATGTTATAATTTAATAAATAAACGTCACAGATAAATATATAATTTATTTAATTGTCCAGTTCTTCGATCTTTTATTTTAAAGAATCACTCAATTAAGATAAAAAATATTTTATTCTTTAGATTGCCATAATAAAATCACTCTACTAAATTAAAAGTATTTTATAAAAGTATTTATATAAGTTATAGATTTCAATGACTACGCTTCACATTTTAAGAATTATGATACCTTCAATTCAATATATTTTTCATTTTATAGATAAAAATACATATAAATTTACATAAGCCGTGCACATACTATTACTTAGTAATGAAAATGAAGGAAAATAAGGTAAAAAGGGGTTGGGGGGAAATATTAGGCCAAAAAATATGGAAAACTATGTTTCAAGCGCAAAATAAAGATTAGAAAAAAGTTCACGGGAAGAATAATGAAATTCGACATAGGGTCTAGTTCATAACATTTAAAAACTTTATTGTTTAAATTGTTACAAATAAATTGAAGATCCGAATAGTTACAACCCCAATTATTTAGGAGAATAAAACGTCGTCAATTCATGTAAACAAACACTATCAACTTACGATGTAACTTACAATTTGCAAACAAATCTAGAAATACACAATATTATCTTGTGAATGATCTCATGTATAAAAAAAACAGATGAACTCAAAAACAAGTAGCACTGAGAGATGTGTCCTTACCAAAGACTTTTAATATAGTAAGTGGTTAGGAGAATTAGCATAGTATTCCGAGTTGGACTTATAAATAAGTTATTGTAAACAAGTTATTTACAAGGAAGATCTCCAGACTTTGGTAATGAGTTGATATGTTGTTGTTAAATGATATTAAATGTTATTTGGTAGGTGAGTTATGAGTGACCGTATAAATATGATATAATTGACATGATACGAAGAACGCCAGAGCATGAGAAGTAGTGATCAATAACATGTGTTTATAGATTTATGATGCCACATGTAAAATTTATGCTAACATGATAATATAACCTAAAGAGGTACCAAACTCTGTGAGGAGTTCAGTAACTAGCTCTTGGTGCCACATGTCAGTAGAGTCATGCTCGATCTTCTAGATCAATCTTGGGTGTGCAGGACACATTACATGCATCTGACTCTCGGAACTTACCCACAAACAGCTAACTTCTAAGAGCTAAAAATTTTACCTCTCAGGTTATCGATTGATTAAACTTCAGAGCTGAAATTTTAAAAGGTTCATTTCCTTCTTTGGGTAAACTGAGAGTGGATCCGGTTTTTTAGTAATTCTAGATGCGCTTTATTTGGGCCAAGCATTGTGTGGTCAAGTGGGAATCAATCTTGATACATTACCAAATATTTTGGTTTTCTGTTTTCAAAGACGTCGTCTTTAAATGAAAGCTGACAAATAAGTCGCTATATGAAAATAAAAAAAAACATCCAAAAAATTGTAATTTACATAAATAATTAAATTTTATAATGATTAATCTTTAAAATCTTAAGAACATTATAAATAGATAAGATTGCCCTCACTAATAAGGGATTTTAGTCGTGTTATTCGCGTAATAACCCCGATGCAAAATTTTATTCGTGTAATAACCCCCTGCTAAATGTTAAGTAGTTTGTAGATATATACTCTATGATATATAATAATATACTGTGTTATGCATATTTATCGTAGTATATTTTATAATACTATCAGTATATCATAGTATATATGTAATATATTTTTATATACCATTAGTATAACTAGTACATCTATAATATATTTTTATATACCATCCGATATCATACCTCATCCCACACTCAAGCCCAGCCCCTCCTTCTTCTTTATCCCTCTCGCTCATAAATCAGAAATAGAGGGAGGAAGAGAATTGTTACATAAAAACTAGATCTGTTCGAGGTGAAGGAAGCTATGACCAGATTTGATCACGACGATCGGGGAAGCCCTGATCAGATCTGGTCGTGACGATCAGGGAAGCCGTGATCAGATTTGGTTGCGGCGGATGACAGGGCCGTGGTGAAACCCTAGGATATTGTCGCGAAGAGCAACAAAAAACCTGAGGAACAACTGATAAAGAAGGAAAAAAACGTGAAGAAGGAAAACTTGAAGAAGAAAGTGGAGGAAGAAAGAAAGAAAAATCTAAAACACAAGTCAATTAAAATAAGGGTATAGAGGTAAAATAACAAATAAAATTTTAACTACCTGATTTTTCTCTTCTCAATTTTGTCCATATATGCAAAATAACAAAACAAAATGACATTATACAAAAGTAAAATTTAAACTTGATTAAACCCCTAATCTTCCTTTTAAGAAATGTGTGATTCTCAGTTAAACTATTATGTATGTCATAAGTGATTAGACTTCATAGCTCATACGGGAAATGAAAATTAACATGAAGTTTTTATTTTCGTAATTTGGTCACAGGATTTTATATTTTTTTAATAAATTATTTATATGCATTTTTCCTATTTTCCTCTCTTTTTTATTTTTACCTTAATTTCTCAAAATCGAATTTGACATCTTAGTTGAATTTGGATAAGAAGGAAAAAAAAGTCTTTTGGGGATCATTGTCAAAGTTTAGGGTGTTCATGGTTCGGTTCAGTCAGTTTTTTGGTGAAAAATCGAACCAAACTGAAATTTCAGTTCGGCAACAAAACCGAACCGATCATCTCAAAAGAATTGAACCGAATCGAACCATGATTTTCGGTTCAATTCGGTATTATTAAATTAAAAATTTTTAAATGATATTATTGAAAAAATAATAATATAAATCAAAATTTCGGTTCGGTTCGGTTTGATTTTATATGAAATTGTATATAAAAAATAAAAAATAATATAAAATCAAAGTTTCGGTTCGGCTCGAAAACCACAAAAAATCATAACTGAACCGAAATTTCGGCTCGACCATTTTTCTGAACCGAACCGAACATATATAACGAACCGACCGAATTGATCATTTTCAATTCGGCTCGGTTCGGTTCGATTAAGTCAATTTAGAACACTTTTGAACACTCCTAGTCAAAGTAAGAAAACAAGAGTTTGGTCTGAGTATACCTTCAAACTTTAGCAATTTGGCCCAAATTTACACAAGCTTAAACCATAGGCAAACGCATCTTAAACGGCCTTTTCCCGAGATTACATGGTTAAATCTAACTAAAATTTGGGATGAGTAGTACTGCTCGAAGCAATCATAATTTACAATGTATGTAATATGAAATCATAAATACGCTTCATATTGAATTGAAAATGTAAAATATCTAAGTTTGTTTTTTAACTTTTTTTTACAAAATGATTAGTGTTTGGTTATTTTTTTCGAAGAAATAACTCCAATAATGTAAGAAGAGAGATTACAATTCATACTACAGTCTCGTTGCAAAATGTCCTCAAACAAAGAAGGAAAGTCTTTCAACCAACTACAAACAATCTCATAGATCGACTAGCATAATGAGCGAAAGGACGAATCGCTTGATTACACTCAAGTGGGATAAAATATGAAATCTTCAGTATCTAAGACAAAAGAAGCCTCCCATATGCCTTGAATACACAAATTCCAGCCAATGAAACAATTTTGTGACTAAGCAAGTTATCTTCACAAAACTAAAGAGATCAACAGGATTAACCAAATTAGCTAAGGAAGGAAAATTCATTACAGTCCAAAACCTCGTAGCTTTCTCATAGAACAATAAAACATGCGCAGAAGTCTATGTTACATTGTTGCAAAAGATGGCAATTGATAAGCTTTTTGAACCGATAAAAATCCCTCCTGAAGTCACCTAAACATGATCGATTAGAAAGGGGCGTGCAGACTGCACCATGACGAAGTGAGAAAAGTCAATCTAAATCTTTGATCTCGTCGTATCCCATCATACGATTCAAGCTTAATCAATTATTGATATAGATATGCTAAACTTGATTAGTTATTAGTATAGCTTAATTGAATATGTATTTTAAGGAATATAGTTGAACTACGTAACTAATGAGAATCTATAAATAAAAGCTACTTGTAAACTCAAACATTTAATAGAAACGAGCAATTATTCTAATATTTTCTAGAATACTCTCCCTCACTCTTTTTTTTTCGTATGTGAGTAATTTTTTCTTTACATTTTTCATTAGCAAACAATAAAAAAACGAGAGAAATATATAATGTATAATAGAGGAAATTGCATAAAGGTGAAGTTTGTGTATCACAATGGGTGGGCCTTGTTCATAACTAGTTAAATGAAGGCAACTACCAAACCTTAATATACATGATTTTTTATTAATATCTTTTATTGTAAGACATCCCAAATTTAAGCTTAAAAAATCAATTACTGCTCAAGATCTTATACTTGTAACAGTAAGTAATCTTGAATCATGATAAAAAATTCTCAATTCTCTCTCCTGTCACAATGTCAATTTCTCCAGGTGTCATTCATGTCGTTTTATGGTCCCCTATTAGACCTAAACAATAAACAAATAATTGAAAAGAGATTTAAAATTGTGTCAAATTATTTCGTCACAACATCAATTTAAGAAAACAAACAAAACATTTTCAGTAGTTAAATATTTTTTTTAATAATCAATTGAACAAGAAACTGAATTGCTATTGAAACAAACACAAGAAAATTAAATGGTTATATCCATTATTCAGTGTGAAACAATTCATTGAACTTAAATGTTATTATATGGTGAATTCCAATATCATAACGTCAGAGGCCAAGGCCAGAAAGTTTTTCGAAGGTGAACAAATTTGTTTACAATAACTCATTCTTTGGTAAATAAGAAGATATTTTTCTTATTATCATGTAATTTTAGTTGATTAAGTTATTTTAAAAAAAATTTAAGCCAGATTTATAAAATTAACTAAAGCAGATTGTATGAAAATGATTATTTTACACATTTGAATAGTATAAAGTATATAATTTGGTGACTTATAGATTTGAATGGACAAATATTATACTATTTAATAACTTAATAGATTTCAATGGGCAAATAGTTGTAATTTGACATTTTAAAATTTTATACAAATTAATATATGTGATTAAAATAAAATTATCTATAATCTATAATATATTAAAAATTATTAAAAATAAGAATCATTTTAATTATAGATAATTTTATCTAAGCTATATTTAACAACCTAATGCTATTCTTTGTTATTTTGATATGGCTATATGCATATGATTGACATGCATACCATCCATACACAATAAACCAATTTATTAATAAGTTGAATATAAATATTTGATTCTCCTTATTAATTTTTAATTAATTAATAATTAATAATTAATTAATAGACCAATTTATTTATTTTTATGTGTTTATTTTGGTCAAATGATTTTTAATTACTTTCTAAAACTTTTGAAATTTTTGTATTTCTTTTTGCTTTAACTAATAATTACAAAAGAAAAATGTTTGATTGTTTTTTAACATTTGAAATCTCACCTTACATGTGGCAAGATTCAGACCAAAGAGTCAATTAAGGAAAATATGGAATATGAACCGTAAGATCAACCATACAGTTATGAAGAGATCTTCAGAGAGAATATTCTCTAGAGATGTCTATCGGTTCTCAAAAACTTGCTATGGAATAAGAGGATTTATTGTTATTCATTTATCATCTTTATGTATAAATAGAAGCATGTACAAACTAAAAAATTAAGCGATGACAGGCAATCTAAAATCTTTGAGTTCTCATTTTCTCATTTCTCTCTTTAAATTGTTGCATTTATTATTTATTCGTAATAAATTTTTCCTTAACCAGAAAAATCTTTTATATTTTTGTGCTTTCATTGAGACTCGAACTCAAGAGAACACTTTAAAAATGCCTAGAACGAAATCAAACGCTGCTCTCAATGTGGAAAACGGAACTGGAAACAGAAATAATCATGTTGATCAACCCACATTACCAGTTGAAATGCTCTAAGCCATTCTGATGGGAATGCAAGAGATTGAGCAATGGGACACCGAGACTCTACACAGTGCATGGCAAACAGTGCAGGATCAAATCAATGTACTGCAACGAGAATTGGCACAGACACGTGTAGTCATTAGACTAACAATGAGGAACGGGGAAACTGTTCAGAGCAAGATGGACAATATGCCAGGCGGGCAAACCCTGAAATCAGTAGGAACATGCGGCATGAAAAGGGAGAGATCCAGTCTCAAAATCGCACGCAAGAGACACCCAGAGAAACCCGTCTACCTAAGATCATAACGGAAAAGGCAGTAGTAGAGATGTTGGAGAAAAAACATGTTGGAGATGAGGAAGTTGGGGAGTACGGGAAAGGCTGACCTCGAGTCACTTACCCGTTCTCCATTATCTCTGGAGATTCTGGCCGCCCCAGTTTCAAAGAAATTCGTGGCACCTAAGTTTAAGTGCTATGCAGGGAAATTCGATTTAGTGGACCATCTCAGGCGATTCAAGCAAGTGATGGTCCTATACTAACATGAGGATGAACTGATGTGTAGGATGTTCCCTGCTAGTCTGGACGGGACCACTTTAAAATTGTATCATTCACTCTCCACTCATTCAATTACTGACTTTACTATTATGCCTTCAGTTTTCTTAGAACAGTATTCCACGTACTATTCGGTGATAGAAGATACAAAATACCTCCTGACCATATCCATCAAGAAGGGAAAATCTCTACGGGAGTACACACGTAGATTCAAGGATGGGATGGCCAAGGTAGAAAGTTATGATGATCGAGTGGCGAGACTCGCTTTCAGATAAGGGTTGGATCCAAATTAACCCCTCCTTGAAGATTTGTCAAAACTGAAACCTCTGTCCATGGTGAAAACATTCCAACGAGCGCAAACTTATATCACGTTGGAGGAAGAAAAGAAGAGTTTGATGAAGCTGATGGAACGAAGGGCGGAGGCGTAATGGAAAGAAGAACAAAGCTCTGGGTCCGGGAAGAAGAGATCGGGAAGATTAGAAAAAGATGATGCCCGGGGAGAAAGCAAGAACCGGGAAGGATACAGTGACAAGATCCATTTCCGAGACAAAGTCTAGACACCCCTCACTGTGCCTATAAATCAAATTTTTGAGGTGATTAAACATAATCCATGGTTGAGGAGACTAACCCTGTTGACATGAGAACCGAGCTACAAAGATAAAGAAAAATATTGTTCCTTTTACAGGAGCTATGGGCACCACACGAAAGTCTGTTTCCAACTCAAAGATTACTTGGAGGAATTGATAAAGGATGTATACCTCTAACAGTATGTCCATAAGGACATACAAAAGGGAAACGGAGAACGAAGCTCAAGACAAAGGGAAACAGTAGATCAAGATTGTCGATACGATAATTGCGCTAACTAAACATGAGCGAACAACCAAGAAGGAGAGGAAGATGTATTGCAAGAAGCCCATGTTAGAGTGACACCGGGAGAAAGGAATTTCATCGAATGAGCTGGATCTAGAGTACGATGAGTGTCACAATGACACTCTGGTCATTACAATACAAGTTGGAAACTGTTTCTGAGGACAGTACTGATTGATGATGGGAGTGCTGTCAATATCCTACATCGGTCAACCCTTGAGAAGATATCTATGAGAAGTAAAAAGTTGCAAGGTCTGTGACAACTATTGATAGGTTTCAACGGAACCGTAAGCTATTCTAAAGGAATCATCACCCTCCCAATTAATGCTGAGCCGTTAAACCATATGATGGAATTTGTAGTTCTAGACACTTTATCACCTTACAATGCAATCCTAGGAAGGATGTGGTTGTACAAGATGAAAGCTGTTCCTTCCAACTTTTATCAGGTATCGAAGTATCCATCTCTGGATGGAATAAAGACAACAAATGGGGATCAAACTGCCGCTCGTATCTACGCCATAACGACACTAGAGTCCCTCAGATGAACGACAATGGAAAGAAGTTGGATGGCCAGCCCAAGGTTACGGAATAATAACAGTCAAAGGAAGATGGGCAAGATGGCCCGATAAAACCAAGGTACAAAGCAGGAGAAGCTACCGAACTAATATACCTTGAAGAAGGCACTTAAAAGACGACCAATATTGGGGCCCAACTTGAGGAAACGAAAAAAGAAAGGCTAAAATTCTTTTTGCGGAGAAATAGAGACATCTTCACAACTATGACACAAGAAATGCCAGGTATCTCCGAAAATATCATATGTCATAAGTTGAATACATATCGCGCTGTAAAACCAGTAAAGTAACAAAAAAGAAGTTTCACTCTAGAATGGAATGCAACGATTAAAGAAGAGGTAGAGAAACCTTTGAAAACTAAATTTATTCGGGAAGTGGATTACCTGAGTGGCTTGCCAATGTAGTCATGGTGAAAAAGAAGAATGTGAAATGGAGGATCTGTGTTGACTTCACCTATCTAAACAAAGCTTGCCCAAAAGACAACTCCCAGTTGTCGAGGACAGATCAGATGGTGGATGCGACCTCAAGACATGAAATCCTCAGCTTCGTGGATGCCTTTCTAGGATACAATCAGGTGAAAATGTTCAAACCTAATTAGGAAAGACCTCATTTGTAACTGCACAAAGTATTTTCTTTTATAAAGTAATGCACTTCATATTGAAAAATGCAGGTGCAACTTACCAGAGGCTCCTGAACAAAATCTTTCATGAGCAAATTAGAAAACCATGGAGGTTTACATTGATGATATGCTGGTGAAGAGTTGAAAACAAAAAGATCATATCAGAGACCTTGATGAGGCCTTTTCAATCTCCATGAAACTAAATCCAGAAAAATGCACATTCTACGTAGCATTGGAAAAGTTCTTGGGTCATCTAGTAACACAATGGGGGATTGAAGTCAACCCTGATCAAGTAAAATCATAGTTGTCATGAGGGTCTTGACAGAGGCTCTTTGACGAGGAAACCACCCTCAGTTCTCTTCACCTTAGAGCTCTTTGTCTTTGGTTGTGTAGATTCCCGCCTGAGAGCACCCCTACGTTGAGAGGAGATTACATGTCACCTGACGATTGGGATTTTCGGTAATAACAGTTAGCGTCGTCTGTGGGGAATGACAACCAAACCGTCTTCTTCTACCAAACACTTGAGGATGTTTAATCTACAAAGACAAAATGAGCCTGACACCCTCGTCTCATGCTGATGAAAAGGTTGGGAGTGGAGAAGGAAGACCCACCCTCCTCTTCACTGAGGAGAGAAATGATGGCCCTCGCCGACGCTAAAGCGGCCTCCTGCCAACAAGACCCTTCCCTGCTACCTAAGGACACTACTCCTTAAAAGAAGGAGTCACTGGCTGGGCCCTCCCATGATCGAGGAGCCAATGAGGATGACCACTTGGGAAAGGGTAAGGTGAGGATGACAGTTTTATCATAAATGCCAGGGACACGAAAGCGACAAACCAAAATGGAGAGAGCTTGGAACAATGAACAGAGATAGAGAAGCTCTAGCTACAAATAAAGGAGCTAAGGAATGAGCGGGGGAAAATTTTCGGGGCCTCTATCAAGACCCTCATGGGGAAAATCGAATCCCCTTTTTTGCTGGAAATCCGACGGGCAAGATTTCCACAGAAGTTCAAAATGCCCCTAATCGTCCACTATGATGGGACCAAGGACCCATTTGCACGCCTGGAGATATTCAAGGTCTGGATGGACTTGCATCACATCCCATAATCTTTGATGTGTAATTTGTTCCATTTAATGCTTAGCGGACATGCACAAAAGTGGATAGGGCAGTTGAAGCTGAAATCCTTTCATTTGCTCGCCGAGCTCTCCTAGCTGTTTGCTGGAAAGTTATTTTGGGAGGCCGAGCTCTCCTACATGATGACGGTGAAGCAATATCCAGATGAGTCGCTAAAGGACTACATGAATCGTTTTAACCTAGAATCCCTACAGGTTGATAATGCAATATAAGACGCGATGGTGGCTGCATAAGAGGTGGGAACACCATTTCTAAGATGAGGTAGTCAATGGCCAAGCATGACCTTATTTCCCTCGTTAAGCTCAAAACTAGGATCCAAAAGTATGTAAGTACCGAGAAGGTGATCCGAGCCGAGAGTGAGCTGGAAAGATACTAAGCAGCGGGAACTCTCAGAGGGAAAGGAACCACGAGAGGACAAATGAACCCGTCCCTCTAGACCCTTCGATCTGGCGCCCACTTTATCTAAAATCTGCACGCACCTCGCTAGCGGGCATGACGAGAAGAACCCCTTGGCGAATCAATTTGTAAACTACACCCCCACACGACCAAGCGGGAGGAAGTTTTCAACGTTGTCAGGGACAAAGGCCTGTTGAAACAACCCCGAGTGATACGAACATCAAATGGAATGAAGGATACCATGAAGTACTATAGGTATCATAGGGATTCCAGGCACAACATGGAAGGTTTCTTTGACCTTCGCGAGTAGATCAATGCACTAATTCAAAAAAGGTACCTCAAGAAATCTGTGGCCGGGCGTGGGAATCGTGGGGACAACACCCTACAGGTAAGAAAAAAAGGTGGAGAGGTAGCCTTAGTAGTAGGGTGACCGGCCCTGTAACCCCAGATGGGAAATTAATATGATATTTGGGGTCTCAAGCGCTTCAGACTCCAAACAAAAGTGGAAAGTAGTTGCTCGGGTGACGGGGCACCTAGCAGTTTTCAGCGTCCTCCCACGACCACTCCAAGCCAAGGCAGAAGAATCGATCATGTTCATCGAGGAGGAGGTGCATCAGCTTCATCAACCGTATGTTGACTCACTGGTCATTTCCCTAGTGATCACTAATACCAAGGTTTGGCAAACCCTGATCGACGATGGGAGCTTGGCTAACATACTAAACTACTTCGCCTTCTTATATATAGGGTTAGATCCTAAGTAGCTCTGCATGTACTCTACCCCATTAAGTAGGTTTCAGAGGGCATAAAATCATTCTTAAAGTGTGATGGAGCTCCCCGTGACCTTAGGCATAGTCCCACAACTCGCAACTAAGATAGTCTAATTCATGGTGGTGAGATGTAGCGAGGTGTATAACACTATCCTCGGCAAGCCCGCCATCCACAAGTTCAAGGTGATGTCCTCTACATATTACGGGGTGATGAAGCTCCCAACCCTAGGTGTGTGGGATTGGTTAAGGGGGACCAAAAAACGTCGAGGTAATGCTACGCCACGACCCTCAAATGGAAGGAATCGATAGCGGTGAGGGAGACAGTCCAGGAAAAGGCTTCAACTCCCTTAGGAAACAAAAAAGGGGATAAAGGAACATGAGTCATGTAATTAAGTGAAGTTTCATCAATAAAAAAGCACATTCGCCCATAAAGGACTGAAGGAAAAAAGTGATGATTGGCGCAGTGTCCTAGCCTGCTAGTTGAGATAAAAATTAAGCTCCATTCAGAGCAGAAATGCTTGGCCAGACTCCAAAAATCAAAAAATGATAATTGGCGTGGTGTTCTAGACCACCGGCCGAGATTAAAAATGATGGCTCATGCGGTGTCCTAGCTCGCCAGTCGGGATAAAAATTAAGATGTCTGTCGAGCACCTTAACTCGTCATATAAGAAATGAGCTCTAGTTGGAGCATAAATGCTTAGCTAGACTCCAAAAATAAAAAATTGTTGACTGTCGTGGTGCTCTAGCTTGCCAGTAAAGATTAAAAAGTGAGGATTATTACGGTGTCCTAGCCTACCATTCGGGATAAAAAATGATGTCTATCGAGAACCCCAGCTTGTTAGAATGGAAATGAGCTCTAGTTCGTCAATCAAGACTAAAAATAGATGTTTGCCAGAGCACTCTAGCTCGACGGACGATGAAGGAGCTCCAAACAAGAGTAGGAATACCCGACAAAACCTCAGGAAGAAAAAAAGGAAAAGCTCCAACTTGAGCAGAAGATGGCCGACCAGAAGACTAAGAAAAAATGGGCTCTCTACCGAACAAGAACGCCCAATCAAGCATTAGAGGAAAGGAAACTGAAGGATCGGTATGACACCCCTTTAATAAGGGAAAATAATTTAAAAAGAAATAATAGTTGAAAAACAAATTGCTTGAAATAAACAATTGATATAACAATAAATAAACAAGCAAGCAATTTAAAATAAGCACACGATAATAAAATGTGCGGAAGCTTAAATGCGTAGAATAAATAAATAAATAAAAATAACAATGATGTGAAATATTAAAGTGCAGAAAATAAAGAGAGTAGGGAAAAGAGATGACACACGATCCAGCTTGGTCGAGATTTTCAAATATTTTACAAAATTTCTCTCTCAAAGAGTGGATCTTACAATTTTCACTGCTTCTCTCTAGAGAATATTTCAAAATATCGCTCAAAATACAAAACCTCTTAAATAATAAAATACTATAAGCTTCGTAGGAGAGGAGTGGAGAGGTGTGCATGAAGAATGGGAAGGGTCGGCTTTTATAAGGAATTTGGATCTAGATCCGGTCCAAACTGGCATGAGAAACCGGAAGGACCAGGGCTAGATTTTGGGAATTATTCCCAAAGTAGCAAACGGATCGTCTGGTTCTCCACCGGATGGACCGGTTTGGAAAAAGGCAACAAAAGATCCATACTGTGGAAACCGGTCGATCCGATTTCAACAATAGTGTCTGAAATCCCTTCCAAAGCGGAGCCAGTTTTGACACTGGATTGATGGTGAACCAGCCTGTGACATTTTCACACTGTTATGTCCAGTTCGATCTTTTCTGTTCTGGTTCATGAGTGGTCCTGTCCGGTTCCTTATTCCTTGAAGCGTTCTGATTTCAACCAACCTTATTTCAGGTAACTTGGAATTGATTTGTTATGTTGCCTGCCCTTATTAAAATATCGCGTGTATCTCATCACGATGGTTTTGTTTGTCATTTTTTTGTTCTTGCATAAACACTTAAGATTAAGTGTTTTCAACATGATTTTCACTTCATTAAGGACCTACACACTTGATAAAATATTAATCCACATTTTATTTGTCATCATCAAAATTGTCACATTGACTAAGGTCAACAATCTCCTCCTTTTTTATGATGACAAACAATTGATTGCAAAAAAATACTAACTATAAAATTCTCATACATATATTCAAGACAAATTCAAAAATTTCAAAATTTTAAAAATCTCCCCACTTTACAATTAACTATATTTCTCCCCTTTTGAAATCATAAAAAAGAATTAAACATGCCATTTGTTAAAATACACCCATTTTCATAAAAAAAATTCTCCTCCTTTCACAATTTAGTAACGTCTTTTGAAATCATAAATTTTTTTATTTTTAATAAATCCCCTTCTAAATGTATGCATTTTTTTAAAAAATAATGTATACAAAAAATGAAGAAAAAAATTCATGTGAATTCTCAAAATCAAGATTATTATGAAAATTAAGCTTACCAACCTTGTCAACATTTGTCATTATGCACATATGTACCTTTTCATCTTCATTCACAGCATGGCTTTTCATTTTCTTGGATTTCCATCCATATTTGGGACTAGTTGATTCGGCAGGTGAGTTGTTATACACTCCTTAGCAGATTTCGACTTTCATGATCACCGTCTTGCCGTCTTAGTCAACCAACACCCTTTGTGGGTTCTAGGTTAGTGCGTAGTTGGGCATCGTAACCCAACTTCCGGTTCATCCTGCAAAACTAGTTCTGCTTACAAAAAATGGCCCATTTGGAGCTCTCGATTCAATGGCACGGCTCAATAAAGCAGTTGCACCGTCCTACCTATTTAAAGTTTGAGAATAGGTCGAACCTTCTTTGTGAAGTGCATTAGGTCTTTGTCTTCATCTTCACTTTGGCTCTCAATGGAGGTGACTTTAAATAGTAGATTTCCTCCTTTTACATTGTCCATATCCTCTTCCATGTGCTCAGTTTTGTGAGTCATCAATGATCCCATGAGTTTTCAAGTGAAAGGGTTTTAAGATCTTTCGCTTCTTGAATAGCAATTGTCTTATTCTCTCACAGTGTTGATAACAACTTTACTCACCAAATCACTATTAGTAAAGGTCTTACCAAGAGTCTTAAGAGAACTTATAATACTATTGAAAGGAGCAAAAATATCTTCAATACTTTCAATTTCAGGCATCTTAAACATTTCATATTCATGCATATACATGTCAATCTTAGAATCTTTAAACTCATTTGTTCCTTCGTGTGTGGTTTCTAATACATGTCAATATCTATTGCAGACTCACGCATATAGATACAATTATAATCATTTATGCTTAAGGCACAATATAAAATATTTATTACTTGAGCATTTAAAGATAATTTAATTTTATCTTTTTTTTTTGTCAAATCTCGTGACTTAGGCACGTAAGGACCATTTTCTATAATTTTCCATAAATTATAATCAAGAGATCGAATAAATATTGTCATTCTAATTTTCTAAAAATTAAAATAAACTCCATTGATAAATGGAGGTTTTGAAATTGATTGCCCTTATTGAAAAATAAGAGATGACGCCATAGCTCAAGACAATTAAGTATAGATATTTGAGCATCAAGCTCTGATATCAATTAAAAGATCGGTATGACACCCCTTTAATAAGGGAAAATAGTTTAAAAATAAATAATAGTTGAAAAATAATTTGTTTGAAATAAACAATTGATATAACAATAAATAAACAAGCAAGAAATTTAAAAAAATTATGCGATAATAAATGTGCGGAAGCCTAAATGCGTAGAATAAATAAATAAAGATAACAATGATGCGAAATATTAAAGTCTATAAAATAAAGAGTGTAGAGAAAAGAGATGACACAATATTTTTACGTAGTTTGGGAAAACCTATCCCTACGTCCACGCTCCAAGGACCCCCCTTGAAGATTTTTTCCAAGTGATCTTCTCAACGGTGAAGACCAAACCTTTATAAATCTCATTGGCTTATGGTGCCAATCAGACATTGACAATGCAGCACGGTCGAGATCTTCAAATCTCTTACAAAATTTCTCTCTCAAAGAGTGGATCTCTCAATATTTTACTCACAATTTTCACTAGCTTCTCTCTAGATAATTTATCAAAATAACACTCAAAATACAAAACTTCTCAAAGAATAAAATACTATAAGCTTCGTAGGAGAGGAGTGGAGAGGTGTGTATGAAGAATGGGAAGGGGATGACTTTTTATAGGGAATTTTGGATCTAGATCCAGTCCAAACCGGTTTGAGAAATTGGAAGGGCCGGTGCTAGATTTGGAGAATTATTCCCAAAGTAGCAACCGGGTCGTCCAGTTCTCCACCGGATGGACCGATTCGCAAAAAGGCAACAAAAAGCTTCCTTCTATAAGAACCGATCCATCCGGTCCCATCAGCGGATCCAGTCCCATTAGTGGATCCGATTTCAACAGTTGTGCCTGAAATCTCCTCCAAAGCGGAGCCGATTTTGACATTGGATTGATGGTGAACTAGTCTGTGACATTTTTACACTATTATGTCCAGTTAGGTCTTTAATGGTATGGTTCATGAGCGTATCGATCCATTTCCTTATTCATTGAAGCATTCTGAGTTTAGCCAACTTTGTTTCAGGCCATTTGGAGTTCATTTGTTATGCTTCATGCCCTTCGTAAAAATATCGCGTGTATCTAGTCACGACAGTTTTGTTTGTCCTTTATTGTTCTTGCATAAACAATTATATTTAAGTGTTTTCAACATGATTTCACTTTATTAAGGACCTACACACTTGATAAAATATTAGTCCACATTTTATTTGTCATCAACAAAATTGTGAGCTTGACTAAGGTCAACAGAAACCACCCCCGATCATTCGCCCATCGAACGGTAAAAGAAATTTAACTAAGGAAAATGTACCCATGTAAATGCTAGGAGGGATTTTAGAATAGGTCTACTCGAACAAACTCACCACAGCGTGCAACGTGACTCCCTAAGTTTATGCCAGGGAAACGTCAAGAAGTTGTTCGACCTGACCTCTTCCAAAGGGGATAACCCGCCCGAGGGAAAATCATAAGTTACACATGGAAAAAACAAGCCTAAAGTTCATGACAGAAACATTAATAAAGGTACAAGAGGTCAGATCGAAAGTAGTGAAACGATAAGGTTGAAAAATTCAAAGTTCACACAAACCAAGGTAAAAATGGAGATAGTTTGACAAAGATACTTAAGCAAAAAAGGGAAATTCATAAGTAACGAAGAACACAACAAGTTAAACAACAGGGCCTGCAAGAGCTTCAACAACATCAATAGCAGATGGTAGAGAAGCTTCAGCTCGGCCAATAGCCCCGGTTGAGTCGGGTGGTGGTGGAAGGACTTCCCCCCTCAAGGTGGCTCTGAGGTAAGGGATGAGAGACCTCAGCCTCCAGCTCGATGAAGTCAGAGAAACTAGGCGGACGAGTGAGCCCGGGGAAGACTGGTGGAGACCTGGGAGCATCCGGACGAAAAAGGGGAGAACGTAAAATCCTGACAGCTTTTTAAGTTTCATGAGCACCAGGATCCATCACCCTCATAGGCCAACTGCACAGGAGTGGGCGGGCAACTGAGGAAACTCAAGTCCCACTCAGAATGATTGTTGATGATCTCATCACGACAGCTCTCATAACCTAGTGGAAACTCCGTAAGAAGGGTCGTCTGAAAATCTGAGGATTCCTTGAAGTCTTCCATCCCCTTGGCATGACCTTCAATCCACCAACTGTGATTCTCGTTCGACTGGATTTCCATAAATTCATGTTTCCTCTCGGCTTCCCTCTCCTTGTCTTCCTCCTAAGTTCAAGAATGAATCTTATGAGAAAGCTTGCCCTTGGGAGCCTTACCTTATCCTTCAGGATATTCCCCTGCTGGCGTATATTAGAGATAACCCTCTCCCGATGGGATAACCGATCCTCAACTCCCTACGATCACTAGCAGCTTGATCGACCTCACCTCTGACATGACTTAACTCCCTCTCACGGGGTGGACTCCCCCTCAAGGCCTCTCAGTCTTCCAATCTCTGACTAGGTCTTGTCATAGGCATTGCAAAGATTATTAAAATCCTTGGTCTTCTCTACAAGCACAACTTCTGCCCGTGAGGATACACGAATAGCCTCTAGCACTTGGTTTTATAGCGGCCAAGGTGTGTCAGCATCACCACTTTAAAAGCCAGGATCTATGAAAGGAAAAGAAGGGAAGTAGGTCAGGAACTAAATATGGATGAAAGAATAAGGTATTAAGCCAAAGCTAGAATTTACTCAAGGGTTTGCTCCATGAAACCAATGGGTAAAACCACCTTGAGCCCCTCAAGAAGGCTGATTCCTCTCTCGTGATCAACGCACTAGGACGCTCAATCTAGTACCCTGACTACCTTGCTCTGAGCTCGAGCCTAGGCCTCAGGCTGGTCAACCCATTCCGGAGACATTGGACCTTTACGCTTCTGGCCAATATAAGACTCTTGCTGGCCAAAGCCTGACGTAACAGAGTCTCAAACTTTGGGGAAGGTATTTTAGTGTCCGGGATGATCACCGCCAGAGCTAGAGCAGAAGGCCAAGAAGACTAGGAAGAGCTCTAGGGAGTCCCCTAAATGTCGTCAGGTTACAACGAGCCTTTCCCAGGATAAAGAAGGACATATGGAGCTCTAAGGCGTCCCTAGAGGAATGGAAGAGTCTGATTTAGGTATAAGTCTATGGTATAATACACCAATAAGTTGAATTAAAGAATCTGATTTTCAGGGTTGATGGAGGATAAGGCAGACGATTGGGGGATTGTATATATTTTGCCTAATTAATTTATATTATTAAATGAAGATTCTCTCCTCATTGTCTACAGAATACTTGGGCAGGATTCAGAGGACTTACCATATTCTCAATTATGTTCAACTGCGACTACCTCAGGTGGGAAAGAAGATTAGGGCTCCGCGATACGAGGTGACTGTATTATATTTGGCCTAATTGGAGTGTGGTCTAAGGTTTCCCTCTACATCATTTCCTGAGGGCGTGGTTCTCCTTGAGAGGCATTACTCTGCCCAACTCCTGTCAAACTCGTGGAGGATTCTAATTGGTTGTTGGGTGCTCTAGATGTTGCACCTCGACGAGGACTTGACTTTGGACGAACTTGACTTTATGTTTCAGTTGAAATCTCATCCCAAGAATAACGTGGGTGCCTCCTCGTGGCCAGGATTGGTACTATCTCAGTAGCCGTATTAGAGAAGCGAAGGGGATCGTGAGTGGGATCCCCTCCTGGTACAAAGATTGGAAGGATAATTGATTCGTGATTTCTGGGCCTTGGGCAATCTTCATGCGAATGCAGGTGCACTTGCATTTTTACAAGGGAGAAGATCCGCTGGTTGCTTACATCGGTCGCTAATCTTCTATATTCTTCTTGCAATGGCTAAAAGGAGGATAGAAGAACTCCCCATCTACCTCTTATCTCATATTTCTTGCCCAGACAAGCTCCATGTCGAGGCCCTTGCTTACGACGTCCTTCTCAAGCCTGAGTTTTTGTTTCAAGCGGACTTGTATTTGGATCCTTCGACATATTCTTGTGTCACTTCTGTCGTAATTGTGGAACATCATTGAATAATTATTTTGTAACCACACATCCGTTATATGTCCGTTACTAGTCAAGTGGTAAAGGCCTCGGAGTCAACACGGGAGTTGGCAGCTTCATTTTACGCTGCGACACGGTCTATTCAGTCCACTAACCCCCTCGGAACCCTTAAGCGCGATTAAAATCATAGAGACAAAAAATAAGGATAAAAGAAAAGACTCAGACAAGGAGAAAATAACTTACCACGATGAATTGGCGATGACGAGCGAACGATGACATAGAAATGAACGACCCACAGGGCGTCTCCTAGGGTAATGGGGAGGAAGATGTGAAACCAAGTTAACAAATTGCACGACAGGAGCGAAAGATGAAAAAAAGGGGGCAACACTAAGCGTGTGAAGTAATAAGGATTTTCTATAGAAGGGTTACAGAGTCTCTTAAGGGGAAGGGATATTGGAGGGAACGGAAAGAGGGCCACCTTAACTCACGCGACTATCAAGACTATTATGCTGATCCAACGGTCCAAGTGATGTCCACTCGTGGGCCAATCAGGGAGCTCAGATGGTCAAATGATGCAAGTTCAAGAGAACGACATGTGACATCGAAGGGTCAAGCGTCGCGTCGTTCACCCTCTCCTTCACGCATCCATATGTTGTCGCCACTGCCTCCCCAAAGTGTAACGGACAATGAGGATTCAAAAGAAATAAGACAACCCTGAGGGGTCTTGGACAAAGGACTCTTGAGACCTGGATGGATGAGACCCACAAATCCTTCAACTTGGGGTAACTATTACGGGTATTCCCAGACTACCAATGGCGTGGCCCCACGTGTCAAGCCACGACATAGGTCTTTACTCTACTCCAGGGAAATGGATTGAAGAACTGAGCTCCCAGAAAAGAGAGGAACTGACCTGACCAGGTCGGACTCCAAGGAGCTCGAGCGACATCGACCAACGTAAGCTAGAAAGCCTCGAGAAGAGGATCTGACACAAGAGATCAGCTAGCCTTGTGTTAGGCATCATTATTATTTGCCAAAAGTAGCACTCCACGTGGCATTTTCTCCACGTGGAAAATTTTCAGGATGTTAAATGAAATGCTTTGGTTATTGAATAAGGAAAAGAGCCTTGGTATGGAGGATTCTCTTCTTGATTGCTGGTTAGTTTAATGCTGGGGTAGGGGTTTGTCCTTCCTGGATTTTGCGTTCTTTTGACGGGGTATGTGCCTTGTATTTGTGTAATACTTTTGGTTAATATATTTACCCTTTTAACCAAAAAATCAATGCAATATGTATGTTTTAAATTTTATATACATTTTTAATTGGCTTGATGGGGTGGACGTGTTTAACTTACAACTTTACTAACATTTTTATTTAAAATTACTTGACATTGAAAAATTAGAGAAGCTTAATATTTGATCAAAGTAATATATTTTATCTTTTTCTTAATTTTTCAACGAGATGATTGAAACAACAAAAAATTATATGTGGTTTACAAGATAGATCAGTAATAATTATATAGAGAGTAACAATATATAATATTTAAACTAATTAATTATTGTCTCACAATAATTTCTTAACTTGCAAGCCGAATCTGTTAAAAGGGGCATGAATATCGACCCCTGTTGTAGTTTGCGCAGTAATGATGAGGAATGTTTGCCACACCTCTTTTTAAGTGCCCATTGGTTTCTCGCTTTTGGTTATGCTCCCCGCTCAATTTAACCTCGAGTAATCTATCAACCTTATCTTTTTCTGAATGTTGGAGACCCGTTGTTAAAAATATTGAGACTTCAGTTGAGAAAGATTTGCTCTTGACTTGGTTTGTCTTCGATCTTTGGCATATTTGGAAGCAGATCAAATCTTATTTTGAAGGGATGATATTTTATCCTCTAGAAGCAATTAATGCTACCGTTACTCATGTGAATGCCTATAATTCAGCGTTGGTTTAATCTATTTTGGATAATTCAGTTTGGTTAGAAGGGATCCTGCGTGTGATGACATTCATTGGCGGATTCAGACTGATGCTTCTTGGATTGCGGGTAATGGCTTGACTGGTTTAGGTTGGTGTCTCCGGGATCATAGGGACAAGATGTTTGCGGCTGGTATGCGTAGGAAGTTCATTGTTTCAAGTGCCATTCAAGCTGAAGCTTACACTATCTTATGGGCTCTCGAGTGTGTGATCATTTTTTCAATTGATAATATCAATATTTTTATAGACTCTTTGTGCGTGATTGAGGACATTAAGAATAGTAATTTTACTTCCCCAGAAGTCGGCCCTATTATCTTAGACACTGTTAATCTTTCGAAGGGTTTTAAGAAGATGATTTTCTCGCACTGCAGCAAGGATTTGAATCTTTAAGCTCCTGAATGCGCTATAAAGGGTGTTACTTTGTGTTTTGATTCTATCTTGTGTGCTTCTGAGACTAATTTTAATTCTAGTATTGATTTTCTTGTTCCTTAGCTCCTATACTGATTAGTACTCTTTTTCCTTTTCTGGGTTTTCCCCTTAGGGGTTTTTACCGGTAAAGGTTTTAACGAGGCTAGTCCGGCAGGAGTATGGTGAGCCTTAGTTGTGTCTTTGCTTGTGGTTTCCTTTTGGCTCAGATTGCTTCGATTGGTTTGGGTGTTGATGGGATTTCTAAAGAGGTGTCAGCCTAGTTGGGATGTCCTGATGTTCCTTTTAATTCCCCTCCTAATCGACGCTTTGTTTCTTGTCCTAGGATATGCCCCTTGTACACATGTTCTTTTCTTTTATCTATTGAAGGGCTTTTGGTAGGGGTGTTTCATCCCTCCTCTTTGACAAAAAAACTAATTAATTATTGATTTATATATTTCTTTATTAAATTAATTTACTTAGAAAGAAAATTTTAAGATTCACTTTTCTATTTACATTAACGAATCTAACATCGACTTGAGTATGGGTGTTCAAAAACCGTCCTGATCGGTTAGTCTGAATCGAAATTGATCGGTCTGGACGGTTTTTTTCTTGTTAATGGTCAGTTCGGTCTTCCTTTTAGAGAGGACTGAAAGTTCAGACCGGTCTAGAACTTTTGTTAGTTCTGGACCCATCAGACCAGACTGACCATATATTATATATATATATATATTTAGGGTTTTAGGTTAGCTCTGTTCTCTCCCTCTCGCATCTCGCCTCCAGTCCTCTCGAGTCTCGACTCTTCCTCTTCAGCGTCCCTCAACTCAGACCCTCTCCCTCTCCTTCAGCTCACAACCTCCTCTCGTCTCTCCCTCTCCTTCAGCTCAGACCCTCTGCATCTCCCTCAGCTCACGAGTCACGACGCCTCCTCTCGCCTCTCCCTATCCCTCAGCTCAGTCCCTCTCTCTCTCCCTCAGCTCACGGGTCACGAGCCTCCTCTCACCTCTCCCTGTCCCTCAGCTCAGATCGTCTCCCTCTCCCTCCGCTCATGAGTCACGACGCCTCCTCTCGCCTCTCCCTCAGCTCAGACCCCCTCCCTCTCCCTCAGCTCACGAGTCACGCCTCCTCCTCTCGCCTCTCCCTCTCCCTTACCTCAGACCCTCTCCCTCTCCCTCAGCTCATTGGTCATAAGCCTCCTCTCCCCTCTCCCTCTCCGTCAGCTTAGACCGTCTCCCTCTCCCTTAGCTCACGAGTCACGATGCCTCCTCTCGCCTCCCCCTCTCCTTCAGCTCAGACCCTTTCCCTCTCCCTAACTCACGAGTCACGACGCCTCCTCTCGCCTCTCCCTCTCCCTCAACTCACGAGTCACGATGCCTCCTCTCCCTCTCCCCCAGCTCTGTAGACACGACGCCGCCTCTCCCTCTTCCTCTCACGACGCCTGACGCCTCCTTATTCGTCCAGATAAGATCGAGGGTTCCAGCTCTACTGTGATTATTTCTGTTGCTATGTTCTTTTCCCAACTCTGCTGTGAGGATGTCTTTTTCTGTTATCTGCATCTGATTTATAAAAGTAAATCTCTTAAATGTGAAATTCGGTGATTCTGTTGCTCTGTTCTTTTTCCAAATCTTAAGTCTTTGCGGAATTGTAAGTTATATCTCATAGCAGAAACAAAGTTGAGTTTTAATGATGTTTGCATATTCTTATTGATTGTCTTTTAATGTTGTTTGCATATTCTATTGGGTCATTGGTGTTACTGTATATATATTTGCATTTATATATGTCAAGCAACAGTTGTGAATACAGGTTTGCACCTGTAAGTTCATTTAGTTTGCCAGACATCCTTCTACTGAAATCATAATTGTGTATTGGCAGTGTTTAATGCTAAACGAACTCTAAATTAAAAGTAGAATCGATATTTCAAAATTGTCCAATAACTACTCATGTATATCGTATTTCTTTGTCCACCATATTATGCTCATCATTGTGAAAAATGGTTGCTCATTTTTCACTTCTTTATTTGTAGAAAAAAATTGATAAGGGAAAGAAACTAAATTGATGACATTGTAATTGCGATCAAACCTTTAAAAATTGAAAAGGGAAAGAAACTAAACTATGACATTGAAATTTTCAATATTGTAATTTCCTTTCATTTTCCTAAACTTGCAAACTTAATGACTTACGGTGATCTATGATTGTGCAATCAGGAATCTTCAAACTTTCCAATACTAGTGACAGCTAAATTACAAGGAGATGTCTACTGGAACTCCAAGGAGATTGTGGAAATAGATGAATGTAGCTCATTTATATATTATTATTTATATTTTTTTACATACTTTTGAATTCATTATCTTCATGTTTCTGAACTCATTGTTTTCATGTGAATAGAATGTATCAAGATGTAAGAGGAGACTGTCATTACCATTGCATGATGTGATTGGAGACTGAAGATGGATGGACTTTTATGTTTTGTTGTGTTTCTGATTTACTTTTTTTTTATATTTGAATGTTGGATATTATTATTTGTATTTTGAAGTTTGAATATGTTTGAATATTAGATATTAGTACTTTGTACTTTGAATATTTTTAAATGTTGATATTAGTACTTTCAAGTTTGGATATGGGGAACTCCTAGCCAAAATTTGTCTTTATTGTTAAATAATATATTTATGTAAAATAGGTATTTAGTCCGTTAAGTTCGTCCGAATCAACCGTTGATTCTCAGTCTGAATTTTTTTTTCCAGATTTATGGTCCGTTTGATCCTTCATATAGGAGAACCGTAATTTTCCGTTTAATCTTATTTTCTTCCAAAAATCTGATCAGATCGACCGTTGAACACCTCTAAACTTGCACGTCTTGATTAATAAGTAAAGGTGATTGATTAATCCTATCGAGTCAATTTTTTTAAATAATAAATAGAACGCCTGAAAGTAATTAAGCTCGTTTATGCTTTCCTAAATCTTCAATAAATATAGGTTAATTGAGCATTAAATGCCACAAATGAATAAGCTTCTTGTAATATTGGTTAATAAATACGTTCCCTTTAATACTTCTTTAATCCAAGTTGCAACCGCTGTCAAAAGTATCCCATATCTTCAATTAATATAGAGACCAATTGGGATAGAAGTGAAGAAGGGAATTTTAAAGGAAGTCTAATTCAGTCAAATTTCAGAAATTTAATACTTGGAAGGGATGTTTATCCAACTCTTGTGACTCACGTAAAAAATGTACTAAACAATGTCTAAAAAAATAGTACTAAACATGACTTCATGAATCACAGAATATATTTACTATTTCAAATTATTTGTTGTTATGTTAACATTTTCTTTTTGAATCTCAAGAACCAATTCATTCTTTGTACTCAAATTAAGAATAAAATATTATATTTTAGAAGCATAACAATATATTAAAAAAGTACTAATGAATATTCGAATACTGAATAATAGTAAATATATATTCAGCTCAATTATGGACCATACCACAACATCGTAAAATTAATCATTGATAGGTATGTAAATGCAAATTCCATACAAATCTTACTCCTTTTGTTTTTTAACAATAACATACTTCATGACGAAGAAACAACTAAAATATAAAATTTATTAAGGTCTTAGTTTGAGTGTATACAAATCACTGAAGTCGATTTATTTTGAGATGAATAACTTTCTTCATTCACACAATAGAATATATTATTTGAAAAAAATATCTTGAATGAATAAAAAATGAGAAAAAAAAACGTGATTGGACTATATAATTAATGATCTCCGTCTCTAATATAAAGAATAATATGAGTATAAAAAACCACAGATGAAATAAAAGTAAATGAAGATGACAATTATTTAATAATATAGAGGCCGAAAAATGCGATTGTTGTGAGTAAGCTATGGCCAATTAGTTAAAAAAAACGTATGGTCAATTAGTAGGAAGAAAATCAAAATCAAATGGGATCTAGCTATTCTCATTTAACGTGAAAACAATTGTGACCAACTATTTTAGTTGAATTAACTCATATTTATTTATTGGTGCTTGTTAGGACGGTTCTCTTAAAAGATTACGTCTGGAGTCTACGATTTGGTTTCCTATTAAAATTTTATTTCAATGGGTGAAAGGGATAAAGCACTTCCATGCGTTTATTAATGAAAGCTTTGTCATGTAATCTATGGTTATGGATGCTTTGCTAAACCATCAATATCTATGTCTAGCAGAAAAATTATGGTATTCTTATAATACCGTACTCTTTCAAATATAAAATTAACACTTGATAAAAAATTAATATTTTTTAACAATTTTATCAAGCGTCATTCACTTAAACGAATACGGTCTCTAAATTTAATATTGTGTAAAAAAATTTATAACGTTTAATTTTGACTTCAGGTCAAGTATTAGTTAATTGTAGTTTATAAACTCTATGGAATAACATTACTTCATATATACGAAAATGTAATAATTTATTTTTTTAACAAAAAGATACTATAATCTATTCAGACATACATACATTACATTTATACCTATATATAGTGTGTGTATGTACATACGTATACATGTATGTGTCCTATATACGTACATATATACATAATTTTAAATGTAATTATGCAATTCAATAATCTATAAAACTAATAGCAGAAGTAAGATGATCGCTAACTATTTTATGTTCACATAAAGAAGTTTGACCACTTACTACCATTGAGCCAACTTACAACTATTAAGTTATCAGTCTAAATGCTTGTCTTTCTCCGGCCATTCAGATTTTCTCTTTTTATACTGAAATAAGATTTTCTTTCATCTTACTATCGATTTATATGTTTAAACAATGAAATTTATATTGATTAAAACCTTAAATAATTCTAGACCAATCAAGAACTAGACTATCTAAGAAAGATATTCCATTCATGAGTCTATATGTACTATGTAAAATTGATGCAAATGATAAGCATAAACGATAAAATCATTTGTTTTTAGAAATATAAAAAATTTCTCTCATCTTATTATCTAACATAGAAGGAGAGAACATCGCATCAAATTACATATTCGATAGAGATAGTTAATTGGAAACAACTCTAACATAGATTGACAATGAATGAATGATGACAGAAATGAAAAATCCCTTGTCTATAAAGGGAAAAGATGTATTAATTTGTTAAGACACACACAGCGAAGATAAAGGCGAAGCCTTGAAAAAAACAGCATATTAAGAAGTTCATGTTCAAAAGCTTGTTTGTGTTAATAGCTTCTTCTGTGACTTCTACAAGCTGTATGTATTTGTTTTCATCAACTTGTGGGTGTGTGGCTGAGAGTGGATTACTGATTTTCGCCGGTAAGATATGTTAAAAAATTATAGGATGCTAAAGATAGTTGCACTGGCAAGCCATAGCCATCTATTGGCATGGAATTCATTATGATATAGATAAAATTTTCCCGGAAAATAATGATGGGAGAGGGCAGAGAGAGAAGCAAGAAAATGCGAAGTTAATGAACAGTTGTTAGGCACGTGAAAGTCACACATTCTTTTTCCAACATAGGGTCTGTAAAACAACAAAAGGTAAACGCTCTAAAAGGGGCAAGAAATGGGTGAAGGTTTAAAAAAAATCACCAAATAAAATTCAATCGAAAACCCCAATTTGGTACCTCTACCTGTAATCTGCCAAAACCACACCTTAATAATTCAAACCCTTACTTATTCCTTTTTGTTAGACCATTCATGCGTTTTTCTATCACTTTCTTCTCCTACTTGCTTTCCTTTTGTATTGCCAATCTCTTTAACATAATTAAGAAATTTTCGCTCACTTTCACACGCATTCATTCACATTCATATTCACACTCATATATATATGCAGGGTGGGGTTTTGTTTGGCAGAAGGGAAAATAAAAGTTTTGGGGAACTGGGTTTTGTTTATTGAGTGATTTGGAGAAATGGGTTTTGTTTCAGTTATGACAGGATGGCCAGGGCCAAGTGGATTTGGATCAGCCTCTACTGCTGAAGATGTAACTCAAGGAATTGATGCAACCAATCTAACTGCTATTGTTACTGGTTTGCTTGCTTTTCAATTCATTTTTAGCTTTTATATAATTTTTTTGTGTGTTTCTATTTGTTTAGCCCTTCAATGGTGGCTTTCATGTTATTCTGGCATGTTTGTTTTAGTTCTCTGATGATGTCTAGAACTATTTTTGGGTTCATGATATTTCTTTGCCATTTGAGTATTCTTTTACTTTCTCTGCTTCTTCCTGCTTGTGTTGTATTTTATTGTGGCATCTTTTGTCGTTGTACTCTGTTTTCTTCTCTTTGTAGTATATAAATTATGCTTTATTGGGGTGATCCAAAGGTTGATCACCAGATGTAGTAACGTAAATGATTAAAAACTATAGTTGTCTAGCTTCTTCTTTTTCTTTATTGCTATTACTTTTACAACTTTTTGTTTCTCTTACTAGAAATTTGACATTTTCTCTATACTCTCTGTTAAAGTTTACAACACAAACAGAGGATATGTATTTTCTTTAATGCCCAAAACTGTACAAAGTTTACAACACAAACAGAGGGTATGTATTATTTTCAATGCCCAAAACTGTAATAGAAAACCAAGCATGTTGATCTAGCGCAATTGTTCATAAAATGATGATAAACCCCAAGTTTTGGGTTGTGGATTCTCGGCGGTTCTATATAGAACGACAAAGGGACAATCGAGGTCTTGATTGGAAAGTATACTTGAAAAAATGTTACTGGACTGTTAGCATAGACAGTTCCAGTGATCTGAGTCGTCTAATGTATGTTTGAACGAATAAGATTTCATTACAAGGGCTGATCATAAATAATTTTTTTTAGTAGAACAGAGGAAAAAACTGCCGTAGAATATTGCTCCAATTTTGAAGTTGACGCCATTAAATTCTTCAATTCTTTATTGATTGACTGAGTCAATAAGAAAAGTCTCCGTTCTTCCAGCTGGACCGGCTAAACTTATTCATTTTTGTTTTTCTTGATTAAATTATTCTTAAAAACTAGTAGGTATATGTCACAAACATAGCATTTACTTCATTGTGTAGTGACAAGAAAATTCAAGACGTAATGTAGTAAATCAAATAAAAGGAAACGATTAAATATTTTACAACGTGCTGTACAATGGATGATTAAAAAATGATGAATGACTAGCTACTTTAGTCTGATAGTCACGGTTAAATAAAATTTGATGATTGACGATGTGTTCTAACCATTCAGTCAGAATAGAATTAAGAGAACATATGAAATAAATAAAATATCATCGTATATTATGTTCTCACGTGTATTAAAATATAATATTTTATTTATATTTTGAATAGAAAAAAATAAAAAAGAACTTGATTTTGAGTTTAATATGTATGAAGAGAAATAGAAAAATGAAATGGCAGGAGGAGCAAGTGGGATTGGGTTAGAGACAGTGAGAGTGTTGGCTCTACGCAAAGCGCATGTAATAATTGCTGCAAGGAATGTGGAGGCTGCAAATGAAGCTAAACGAATTCTGCTTCAAGAAAATGAAACTGCTTGTTTGGATGTTCTTAAACTTGACCTTTCTTCAATCAAATCTATTAGAGATTTCGTTCATCAATTCAATGCTCTTGATCTTCCCCTCAACATCTTAATGTGATCTCTCTCTCTCTCCCTCCCTCTCTCTCTTATTTTCAAAGCAACTTCTTCATTTTTTATTGAATTACTAAGTGAATCATGTTGTAGAAACAATGCCGGAATTATGTTCTGCCCCTTTCAACTTTCAGAAGATGGGATAGAGATGCAGTTTGCTACTAATCATATTGGTGAGATCAATATTTATTTATAGAGAGATCCACGAGTAATTCTAGACTGATCAAATTATAGTGTAAGTTTCACGTAAAAAAGTAACACGTAAATCATTCATTGACTAATTGATAAAATATGAACCAATAAATTATTGACAAATCAAATATGAAATTTGATTGAAAACATGGTCAATCAAAAATTTGTTCTAAGATCCGAATCAGTTTTCTAAATGCATTATGATGATCTACGTACTTAGTTTCACTGATTATTTTGACTTGCACCAGGTCATTTTCTCTTAACAAATCTCCTCCTTGACAAGATGAAGAACACAGCAAGAGCCAGTGGGATTGAAGGTAGAATAGTGAATCTGTCATCAATAGCTCACCATCACACTTACAAAGATGGAATACGTTTCAATACTATCAATGATAAAAGAGGGTAAACCTTACTTTTTCTTGTTGTTAGTTTAGTGATTTATTTTACTCACATTATCAACTACCATCTCACATTCCTCTCAATATTACCACTTTAGTTACTCTGACAAAAGAGCATATGGGCAATCCAAATTGGCCAACATATTACATGCCAACGAGCTCTCTCGCCGCTTGCAAGTGATCCTCTCTCTCTCTCTCTCTCTCTCTCTCTCTCTCTCTCTCTCTCTCTCACATAATGGAAGCACTGTTCACTATTGTAGGAAGAGGGAGTGAACATTACAGTTAACTCAGTCCACCCAGGGTTGATCATGACACCTCTCATGAGGCATTCTGCACTTTTAATGCGTACGTCCCTACATGCCTTTATAAACCCTTCATTCCATATAGGAGTTTTGCTAGCATCGATCGCGCATGCGCTATATATATGATCACATTCTTCCATCATGGTGAGACCCATGTCAATGGAGGGTGGGGATTGCGAAAACGTCTCGTGCGCAAGTGACACTAGCATCACACTTCAATATATATACAATAAAAACAACCACTCTTTTCCTTAATATAATTTTCTTTGTATACAGACATCTTGAAGGTGTTCACATTTTTTATATGGAAGACCGTACCTCAGGTAAGAAACCCGTCAATAGACATTTTCAATACTATATCCAGAAATGTTAATATTAGAGAAATGCATTATTTTATGAGATCCACGTGAAGTTTACGTCATTGTTCTTGGAAATTATGTAAAACTCTATATGATCAGGGAGCGGCCACAACATGCTATGTAGCACTGCACCCAAAGCTAAAAGGAGTAACTGCAAAGTATTTCTTAGACTGTAACGAGATGCCTCCCAGTGCATATGCAAAAAATGAAGTGCTGGCCAAGAAACTGTGGGACTTCAGCAACAAGTTGATTGATTCATCTTCCAAAGCATAAAACTTAGTTTCTTTTTCTTTACTAACAGCTCAGCCTGAGCTTAAAACTTCGCAGAATTTGTCATAGAGGAATAAAACAGTGATAATTCGTTTGCTTATTGATCTCTGATCGAATTTCAGAGTATTGCTTCTGTAATTGGTACCTAAATGCGTGTAGTGTTGACACTAAATTTTACGATTCATTATAGATTCAAATTACTCATGAAGATCCAAGAATCAAAATTATAACGAGTGACAGAAATGATAAAAAAAATCTGTGTATATAAATCGAACACGAACAATTGACTATTGACCAAACCACAAAGTCCTGAATCAGCTACCACAAATGTCAAAGGAACGATCAAGTATATACCAGAAGAGGTGGTCCGGCACACGTCGAGCGAACTACAACAGAGCGCTCCACCTTCTTCTGTGAGGACAGAGGTGGACGACATTGAAAGGAGGATACATTAGCATAATTCATTAATTTGGGAAGAAAGATGTGGTGATACTGCTGTCATCGTCAGGACTTAGGACTTGGGAGTCAGGAGAATGGTCCGGGTCCATGGTTCCTGTTGGCTCGTGCAGTTGTATCCACGAGATTAATGCATGGAAATTGATATGTAGTTGGACCAGAAAGCTCCTCATCTGACTTTTCTTTGCACTGGTTATTCCTTTTCCCTGGGTTTTGCGGGAGGAATTATAGGAAAGGACGACCACAATGTGATAATTAATGAGTTTATCTGACTACGGACAATCATCAGGAAGGATAGTCATTGTGAGCGGCCCATCCCAATAATCTCTCGTTTTACGAGGGACGTATGACATTGGAGACGGCACAAATTAAGATCAATCAATTACTTGTAAAAAGGAGTTAGGAGTATATGCGAGAGGACTACAAAAAGATTTCATTCCAACATGCGCATGCCCCATTTTCAACCTGAAATGATAACATAAGCAAAATCATGACCATAAAGTTGGAATGAAATCTTAATAAAAGATGACCACCATAACATGAGGTGTGCTCCGAACAAGATGAATTCTCATTCAGGTTAAGATGACACTTAAACAAGCACGGAGATGCAATTCAACAACTTTTACCGAATCTACGACATGAATCTTCAGGTACATTTCAATTTCATGTATACGTTACAACTTGGGGGGAAAGAACGATTTCTCGATACAAAGACTTAAAAACAGAAACCCAGCATAGGAGATGCATAGTACAGAAAGCATGATCTCCAGTGTCGTCTGTAATGATATATGCAGGCTGAGAAAGAACACGACCACAGTGGAAGCACTCTGCCAGACTTTCAGCTGGGCAAATGCCCCTTCTGTCAAGAAAATGCAGCACTAATTTTTATCCTTGATGAATTTATTGCATGTAAACAACTCACAACTACAATTGATGAGTATGATCACAGTTGAAAAGCTCATGTCACCTTATTCTTTAAAACATTTGTTAAGGAGAGGAAAACTAAACTCTTTTAATCATCATAGAATAAAAGTCAGCCGATGTGAGACAATATTCCAACTGACCCTTTTAAAAACCACAACACAAGACAGTCGACAATGTGGCATAACAAACATAGGCTGAACTATGAGGAATAAACAGCCGAAAGCGCCAAAACACAGGCTTAACCAAGCTCTGAGATCAAGTTAGAAAATACAGTTCAATATATTTCTTAAAAGATGGGTGTTAAGGAGGGAGAACTCTAGTCTTTTAGCCAGTATCTAAATATATGACATAAAGGAGAGATACCTTTAGATAGTGAGGGGTATTAGAATTCTTATTCATCTAACATAAAAACCATCTATTTAGTACAGTATCAAGGAAACTCGAATTTTCACTTTAAATTTTACGTCAAATGACAACTAAGTGAAATTACTATTGTTGCACCAGAACATTGGTATGATGAACGTCAACATTTAAACTAATGGGTTGGGGAGAAGGCATGCTACGCTAGCCTTCTGACTTTCTAATTTATTTATCATATAATTGTATGAGGTATTGACTTTGTGAGTTATACAAGGCTGTCAAAGGAGCTATATAAATGTCATGCAACTGAAAAGAGGTGGGAAAAACAAATTATTAATGGTTTTTTACCATTGCATTAAAAGCCCCATAAACAGCCATTGCGCCACCAACTCCAGACACACCCAGTGATGGAGTGACGACATATTTTGTGAACTCAGCCCTAACACTCAAAACACGTATAGTGCTTTAATAAAAAGGCAAGAAAAGGAATAGCATGTTAACTGTGACTGGATGCAGTACTTTTGTAATAATTTTTTTTCCAAAAATTACCGCATAGATGCTTTTTGAAGACCTGAGTAGGCAATTAGTGGAATGCTCGATACCATCCGCATGTCAAACATTAGAGTGATCACTGACTTTGGCAGAGATACAAAAGATGAATATAAGCTGACAGAAGGATCTGACTGTGCCCCATCTCCTTTACCATCCTTCTTTTGCAAGAAGCACATAAATATGGTACCTAATGTCATACTGCAAAGAAAGACAACAAACAACAAAGTCGTGCCACCGATACATCCATCTCTCAGCAGAACGAGCGAGATTAGATTTCCAGCAAACTGCAAGATATCATGTCAGTAAGAAATCTGATGGAAGAAATTCAGCTTTAGCAAAGAGAATGATTGATCCACCAGGTGGCTCGCAAGCATTCCGCAAAATCCTCCATTGAAACACCCAATTATTGTTCCTTCATCACGTAAGCCATTATCTCTTGCATGATAACGCGCGGTTGATGTTAGATATGTCCCCTGGAAGCCATAAGGGTTTTGGGAAAGCAAAGCATTACTATGGAGTTGGGAAACCAACGGAATCACACTTGCCCAACCCATATTATTGATGCGGCGAAACCAAGGTAAAGAGAATCTGGAACCATTTTATACCTGCAGAGAAATAGCTTAGGCATTAGCAATTTCAAGTACTCATGAATACCAACATTATGTCATTGATTTGAATGATCATGGAATATACTAGGGAACCCAAATGCTATGTTTGTAGATGTCAATATGTGTTTAAAATAGAACTCGGCATTGGAATCCAAGTCAATTATAATTCTTATTAGAATGTTATTGATTCTCAATAGCATCTTTGCTTTTCTTTTTCCTCGAAGTTTGATCACTAGTATTAGAATTTTCATTGGATATTTCAGGGGACATATCATATTGACTCGGTACATCAAATAATAACATATTGACTCGGTATATCACGATATAAACACGGAAGATAGATATTTCCTATCATGCATCTAGCTAATATAACTTTTTCATTGACATATTATCACAAGCAGTATACGTTCACCAAGCAAGGGGATATGCAAAGGACTCTGTAAAAATGGGTTGTTCAATATATGCAGAGAGCATCATGCACTTACCATGAATGATGGCTTTAGATTTGCAGCTATGAACAACCAATACCCAGTAGTCCCCAGTACCAAAGCAGTCTTAGAGCCCAGTGCCTTAACCACCAGAGAAGCCACTAAGGAGAAAGATGTGAAAGATATATATAATATCCCAAGCGATATAGTGCCCAAGTTCTCCTCCTGACATAGACAATACAAAATTCCGAACTTGAATTTCAGCCAAAATCAAAGCAGCAAACACGAACGTGAAACAGAAACTCACTATATTGACAGTGCTCTCCAAGAAATATAAACAGAAAAGCTGAACTGAGAATATGAACATCTCTTGCATGGTTCCCCGGGGTTCGATTTAGCAAATTGTGAATTACCAATGGCGTCTTCATCCCGAGGTTCCACGGAATCCATGGCTTCAAAGAATTAAGCCAATTGCTACAGAATTGGCTTAATCTTTTTTTCTAGCGAACCATCTCCAAGCAGGGAACAGAGGATATTTTGTTGCTACTAAAGATACGACATTTTTTCTATACTCTGTTTAAGTGTACCTCCTAAACATTAGACTATATGTAATTTTTTAAATGAAAAAGTACAAATACAACTCCTCAGGTTGGTATAAAAGATAAGGAGTCCTGTAATTTTTAAAAAGATAAATAAATTTAATTTATTATAAAAAATTAAATTTAAAAAAAATAACTAAAATAAGTTTAGATCTTAATCTTTATACCAGACTCGCACACCTTATCTGAGATCCAAACACTCAAACACCCAAACATGAATGATAATTGAGTTTGACATAACCCAAAAATTCGGGTTTGATATAACCCGAAACTCATTAGTAAAAGAGAAATTAAGGTCATTCTTGATATATTTTAAAAAAATTAATGCCGTTAATAAAAAAGAAGTTAACGGTTTTAAATTTTTTTGTCCACAAAATAAATGTTAAAGGAGATTTATATTTATTTTAATTATAGGAGGTATCGGTGAAGATATTTGTGTATTTTATATAAATCTCAAGATCTATAGAAAGTTCTCCACTTTTGAAATTGACGCCATTAAATTCTTCTTTCAGCTCGACCGGCTAACATCATTAACTATTCAATTTCTTTGGCTTGATTAATTAATTATACTTCAACCTAGTAGGTAAATGTCAAAACTTGTATTTAACCCATCTTGTCTGTACCAACTGATTGTGTAATGAGATAAAAATTAAAGACTAGTATAAATATAATTTTATTATAGCAGGATAACATATTCATGTTGAAAACCTACAAAAAATCAGTGGAACTAATCTTAAAGAAATAGCAAAGACTTTGCACAAATAAAACTTTCTTTTTACATTAAAGAATACCAGAAACATTGGAATGGATTTTTAATAAAGAACACCATAATACGAGATAAGATGTGATCTGAACAAGATGAATTCTCAAAGGAAAACTGATTTTAGATTAACATGACATTTATATAAGTATGGAGATCCACCTCAATAAATTTTACTGCATTACACGAATCTTGAGTATATTTCAATTTCATGTGACATTACAACCTAGGAGAAAATAATGATTTCTCAATCCGAAGACTTAAAAACAGAAACCCAGTAGGCGAGGCAAGTACAGAAAGCATGATCATCAGCATTGTCTGCAATGATATATGCGGACGAGAAAGAACACGACCGCTATAGAAGCACTCTGCCACACTTTCAGCTGGGAAAATGCTCCCTCCTGTCAAGAAAAGCAACACTAATTTTTTTCTTGAATGCATTGCAGATAAACAACTCAGAACTACAGCTGATGGCATGATCACAAAACTCAGCTCATTCCATTTCTTAAAACCCATGAGTGAAGGAGAGGATAATTAAAGCGTTTTAATCAACATGGAATAACTATAAGATGTGAGACAACATTCCAACATACTATTCTGGATCATAATACACAACAGTTAACTCACGACATACCAAACATGAGCCGAATTATGCGGCATAAACGGTCAAATTAAGTGACACATAAATACAACTTAACCAAGTTTTGATACTAAGTTGAAAAGCTCAATTTATTATATTCCTTAAAACTCAAGTGTCAGTGAGGAGAGAACTTAAGTCTGTTAACAAGTAGAGAATGGACAATGTCAGACGATAGTAAGATAACATTCCAACAATAACAAATTTATAATCTAGAGGAGTATTAAAGAAGAAAAAAAGAAGTGGCACAACCGTAAAAGATTTCAACTTACATTCATAGGATTCGTTAGTACCGTATCATGCTCAAACAGTATCCCAAGCAAAGCACTGAGGAGTGGGTACACAACACCAAGTATACCACCGGTTATGCTGCATCATTATAAGAAAGAACCTATCAGAATGATGATAGAATATCTTTCAAATGTCTAATTAAACACAGACATTCTATGAAAATTAATATCCATGTAGAATATTGTTGACCTGTATTTTAGAAGAAGCCAGAGGAATACAACAGCCTGGACCAAAGCTCCAGCAGATACTATCACAGTGATTGATGAGAGATCAGAAGTAAGACCGACCAGCATAATGGGTTGGAGAGAAAGCGAACTACACCCGCCCTTCTGACTTTCTAACTTATTTATAAACCAAAGGTGTCTCAAAATAAAATTATTTTCAGTTAGTAGTGGGATATGGCAGAAAGATCCAATCCCAAAGGAATTTCCTTTCTGTCCAGTTTTTTTTACTCGTGTAAACAGCAATATCAAAAGTTGTAATATGTGGCAAAATAAATTGTTTATAGTTACTTACAATTGCATCAAAAGCCCCATAAACGGTCATTGCGCCACCAACTCCAGATACACCCAGTGCTGGAGTGACGACATGCTTTGTGAACTCGGCCCTAACATTCAAAACATGTATAGAGCTTCATTACATAAAAGAGGCAAGAAAAGGAATAATATGTCAACTGTGATTGGATGTGTTATACTCGTAATAATTTTATCCAAAAACTAACACACAAATGCTTGTTGGGGCCTGAGTACACAATTAGTGGAATGCTCAATACCATTTGTATGTCATACAGAAGAGTGATCACTGACTTCGACAGAGATAGAAAAGATGGATATAAGCTGATTGAGAAGGTCTTGCAATGTTGAAATCAAGCATACTTGCATGCAATGGTCCTTAGTGTTAAGAAAAGTTTCTAAACCATACAGACAAAATTTTTCCTTTGCTTTGTAATTATACAGAAAAAAATGAAGACAAAAGGACTAGGAAAAAAGAACATAAATATTACGAAGCCATCAAAATATTTCACACGGAGGGAAAACCTGGATAAAGGCCCTGAGACAAATTTTCAAGTCTTCTGATAAAAGATGTGCATAAAGACTTCAAAACATCTTAGTGCTGACCCAATAGGGTAGACTACTTTTTAGAGAAGTACTGAATTATCTTACATGAAGATGCTCAAACTCTACTTCATCCTTGCACTTAAAGGATAGATATGGATAATATAAACATATCCTAATAGTAATATGCGATTGGATTGCAAACTGCATGCAATGCTAATAATACATACTGATCCATCTCTCAGCAGAGCGAGCGAGATAAGATTTTTAGCTCTGCAAAGCTAATAATGGCCTTGAGAATGATTTTTAGCTCTGCAAAGCATTATATTAAACTGAAATAGCCAAAGAGTTGGCAGAACCATGGAATTGCACCTGCCCAACCCATATTATTGATGTTGCAAAACCAAGGTAAAGAGAAGTTGGAACCATTGTATACCTGCAGAGAAAGAATTTAGGTATTAAGGATTTCAAGCGCTAAACACCAAACATGAGTCGTGATTTGAATGATCATGGATACTAAGAACCCAAATGCTAAATTTTGTATATTACAATTTCTGTTTAGAAAGAGAAAAACTAGACATTGAAATCCAAATCAACTATAATTCTTAATAGAATGTAATTGATTCTCAATAGCATCTTTGCTTTTCTTTTCTTCCCTCTAAGTTTGGTCACTAGCAGTAGAGCAGTTGTGTAAACCAAGTTCATCAAATAATACCATATTGATTCTATACATCACAGTATAGACACAAAATATCAGATATTTCCTATCACTCAGCCAACTAATAAAACTTTTTTCATCGACATATTATCAGAAGGTACTTCGCATTTTCACTGTGCATTAAATTGGAATTGTATCTCTGGAACTAAAAAGACTACAAAGAGTATACTTTCACTGAGAATAATAGCTGTTGCAGTTATGATTGGAATCGTATCCCTATACTCTCGAATTCTGGCGATTTTTCTAATTTTAGGCAATTTTGCTGTTTTTAACGATTTTGCATGAATATAATGGTTTGTTTTACCTTTTTATACAATCAGTTTTCAACGAATTCAATTTTAATTCACTTAGTAATTTTTAGACTCTTTGTCACTTTTATGTACAACTTTTATCACTTAGTCAGAAACTTAGTCATTTTTAAACATTTAACCATTATACACTTAGCCAATTTAACTATTTTCATACACTTAACTATTTTCGCACATTTAATCAATTTCATGCACTTAGTCATGATGTTATGATGATCAGTAAATCTTATTTATCGGTTTGACGAACACGTATAACCCTTAAAGTTGGATTTTACTGTTAAATCGAACATATCCACTAAAAATTTGAAATTAAATATAAAAAATTGAAATGTAAAACCTTTTATTTTATAAATTGTAACCCCATAAAATTTAGAAAATAACCTATTCCATTTTAATTAATAAGGATATAAATATATTTTGTTAAATCTAGACAGACGACACTACGAATGGCGTTTGGGGTCCAAAATGGACCAGTTGGACCCCAAATGCCACTCATGAATGGCGACACGCCATTCATGAGTTTGTGCGTTTAGATTCTTAATACCACCGCTAAAGATACTAAACCCGCCGTAATAGATACTAAAATCGCTGGTATAGACACTAAAATCGTCACTATAGACACTAAACCACCGTAGAGACACTAAAAGTACATCAATAGACATTAAAACCGTCGGTATAGATTCTAAAACCGTTGTAATAGACATTAAAACCAGTGCAATAGACATTAAAATTAGAAAAATTGCCTGTGTAGGAGTAAAAACCATCGGTATGGGGGCAAAAGCCGTCGGCATAGGGGCAAAACCGGCAGTATAGGTTGCACAAACCGCTGATATATGTCAAAGAAACCGTCGGTATAATGTATCATAAAAAATGACAATTAGCCAATAAGGTGTCATTTGGGTCCCAAACGCCATCAACAGGCTTTAAAATCACTACATAATCAATGATACATTCTTATCGGTAATAATTATAAAATAAAAGGTTAAACTAACTTTAAGAGTTATACGTGTTCGTCAAACCGATAAATAAGATTTACCGACTACATCACGCCCTATAATTATATATGGTGAAAATTCGTCTCGTTTAATACTTGTCACAAAAGCACAACAACACATTTCATAAATTTGAATAATCCATATATGATGGTGTGATATACATATTAATGTGCGACATATGAATCGATAAATGTAAAACATAATAGTGTGTAAAATGATAAATTTTAGGGGTTCACCAAAAATTACAAATACATATTAATGTAAAGTGCAAATTCTTAGTGGTGTACAAAGGGAATCTTGAGGGGTTCACTAAAAATAATTTTTTTTTTTGGAGATGTTCACAAAAATGTATTGAGGTTCATCAAATATGTATTGAGGTTTACTAAATATATATAAATTAATAATTCTTGGAAGGGTTCACCAAATATGTAGTGGGATTCACTAAATACGTACAAAAGTTAATAACTCTTGGAGGGGTTCACCAAAAATGTCTTTATACATATTTGATGAACCCTATTACGTATTTGATGAACCCTAGTATATATATTTGGTGAACCCCTTTATTAATTTATATGTATTTGGTGAACTTCATTACATATTTGGAGAACTCCACTATGTATTTAGCGAACCCCTTCAAGATTTATTAATTTATACATATTTGGTGAACCTGATTACGTAGTTGGTGAACCTCTGTACATATTTGGTTTACACCAATACGTATTTGGTGAACCCTTTAAGATTTATTAATTTATACATATGTAGTGAACCCCAATACATATTCGGTGAGCCCCTAATATGTATTTGGTGAACCTAATACATGTTTAGTTAAAGAAAAATTGCCGGCATGAATGCCGAGAAAAAAACCGAGCATTGTAAAATTTTCTGTAACGCCCCGATTCCCGAGGGTTAAACATGTTTGAAATTTCACAATTCAAAAATTCCCCAATTCAATTAAAACCCTACTTTGAGAAAATCCCCAAATTGAAAACTCTAATTTTGTCCTAATTTTAACGTTAAATAGCGGAAGCATAAAATTATTTTAAAATAATATTAACTCATTAAACTGAAATAAATGGTTCATTAAACTGTAATAAAGTGAAGCACGAAAATCAATATGACATGAAATATTAAACATGAATATTCATAAATTTCTGAACTAACTGAAGTCATAATTAAAATTAAAAATCATAATCATACTTGCTATGGCAGTCCCTCACTCATACTGCTCACCATCATCTGCAACACGTTCATCTATAGGGGGAGTGAGTGAGTATTAAAAATACTCAGTAAGTAAATTCACATACTAATGAGTTTCACATGACATAAATGTAAACATATAACTCATGCAAATTTATTTCACACGTTCACAGGTCACATAAAATACTTGTAACACACATCGATTTCATGATTAATATATGACTGGAACTTGTATTTATACATGTCAATACTTATACTTTCTTGATCATAACCCAACTAGACATAGCACTCGATTAACAACCTAACCAGAACTGTTTCACAACTTGAACTTGTAACATGAACGTGAACATGATAGATCAGGCGTCCTGAAACTTGATGTCACTTAAAGTTATCTGAACCTCAAGGACCCTAACATGAATATGGTGACACCCAACTGTATAACTTGATAACATGACGTGAACAATCTGGTTACTTGATAACCAAGGGACATGACTAAGTCTACTTCTTGTTTACTTATCACTTTTTACTTGAATTAATATTCATATTTCACGTTATCACATATACATGAGTAAACATAACTTGTTCATGAACAAAAATTATATAACTAATACATGTATAACTTAAAATATAATCATCCATAACATGATAAATAGTTTCATCATAATATGGAAAACAAATTAAAACACTTGATTATAATATGAACATAAAGAAATAATAAAATAATTTCACATTATATATTCTACACTTATAACACATGAACCGAATTATTATGTAAAATCACTTACCTAGATTCGCTACGAATTAAATTCAATAACTAATGACCTGAAATCCAAGGATTCCAGATCACAACAAATTCATATAATATCTGTAATTATTTAATTATCTAATCGAGGTTAGGAACAGGCGGAAGCTAAATCGGGTGTAAATTATCAGGTGGTTTAAAACGGTTCAACATGGTTCGGGTGGTGGTCTGAACTGGTTCAGTTCTGCTATTTTGGTCTGGTCGGGTTGAATTGGTAATTAGTATGTGAATTTACTTACTGAATATTTTTAATACTCACCCCCCACAGTTGATTGTGTTGCAGATGATGATGAGCAACAGGAATGAGGGACTGCTATAACAAGCATGTGATTTCTAAGTTTAATTATGACTTCAGTTATTTCATAAATTTATGAATATTCATGTTTAATCTTTCATGTCATATGAATTTTCGTGCTTCACTTTATTACAGTTTAATGAACCATTTATTCCAGTTTAATGAGTTAATATTATTTTAAAATAATTTTATGCTTCCGCTATTTAACGTTAAATTAAGGCAAAATTAGGGTTTTCAATTTAGAGATTTTCTCAAATTAGGGTTTTTATTAAATTGGAAAATTTTTGAATTGTGAAATTTCAAGCATGTCTAACCTTCGGGAATCGGGGCGTTACAGTTTGGTATTAGAGCAATGGTTTTAGATTTTGTAGACTTGTCTACGTAAAAAGTATGGTATGCCGCTCATTCTGCTCCTCCATCATCTTACAAGTCAGGTACGCATGTTATATATATATTTTAACTATTGAATCAGTTGATATGCTTTAGATTCGTTATGACACGTTCGATTACGTTTACGTTATTTTACGCGTTAAAATTAGACTTTTGGTAAGTCTTCGGTTGTATGGTTAGCAGTACGATGGAGCCCCCTACAAGGAACAACAACAATAGTCATGCACCAGTCAATCCTACTGTTGACCCTCCAGCAACTATGGTGGAGATGTTTTAAGAGTTCTTGGAATTGTTAAGGCAGACGGCGACAGCTCGCCCGACACAACAAGTACAACAACCATAACAAATGCCAGTGGACATACAGTTGATACAGACCTTCAAGAAGCTGAATCCACCTGAATTTGATGGCCATTCATCCGATCCACTGCTAGTTGATGAATGGATTGCAAGACTGGAGCAGATTTTCCAGTTTATGCCATGTTCTGAGATTCAGATGGTTGTTTGCGCAACATTTATGCTGACGCGGGAGGTTCAAAAATGGTGGGAGCTCATACGGAGAGCTTATGACATCGACAGTAATCCAGTGACATGGGATCATTTCAAGGAATGTTTCCTTGAGAAATATTTTTCGATCACGGTCAAAACAGAGAAGGAGGCCAGATTTCTCAGACTTGTGCAAGAAGCTATGAGTGAAACTGAATACGAGTGGAAGTTTGAAGAATTTTCTCGGTACGCCACGCACTATGTGGATAACGAGATAAAAAAGGCTCGGACTTTTGAAAGAGGACTGAGTCTAGAGATTAAAGGTCCAGTGTCACTTCTTAAGCATACTACCTACGCATCGATGGTTGATGCAGCTTTACTGATGGAACATAATCTTCCACCACGTGCACCACCTCGATCAGTGTTGGTCAATGTTTTAAGGTGATCAATACTTGCTTTAAATGTGGAAAGATTAGGCATTACCTTAGACAGTGCCCTCTGCTTGCTCATGGACAGACCAGTGATGTTGTTAATGGTAGAGTTAAAGGAAAAGTTTTTGCATTAACTCGCTAGGAATCTGAGCAGTCGGATGCAATTGTGGCAGGTACATTACTTTTATTAGGACATTCAGCTTTCACATTGGTTGATTCCGGATCCACGCATTCTTTTATTTCTACTTCGTTTGTAACTCATGCATTATTGCCTGTTGTGCCTTTGGGTTTTGAATTATGTGTTTCTACGCCTTCTGGAGCTTCCCTCCTAGCTAATAAGGCGATAAAGACTTGTTCAGTAATGATTGCAGATAATGTTATGTGTGATATACTTATAGTCCTAGGGATGCATGATTTTGATGTAATCCTAGGGATGGATTGGTTGGCTGTAAATTATTCCAACATAGATTTTTATAGAAAAGAAGTTCGGTTCCTACCTCCTGGTAGGCCTAGCTTTAAGTTTAGGGGATCCAAGCAATGCTCAATACTGAAGGTTATATCTGCTTTGCGGGCACAACGCCTACTTGATCGTGGTAACTGGGGTTACTTAGCTTCTGTTGTGGATACAACTAAAACACATGTTTATATTGGATTGGTCTCGGTTGTTTCTGAATTCTTGGATGTTTTTCCTGATGATTTGATGGGACTTCCTCCTCCTTGAGAGATGGATTTTCATATTGAGTTGGTATGAGGCACTGCCCCTATATCTAAAGCTCCGTATCGTATGGCTCATGCAGAGTTGAAAGAACTTAAAGATCAACTTCAAGAATTACTGGATAAGGGTTTCATAAGACCCAGTATTTCACCTTCGGGTGCTCCAATGTTAATTGTCAAGAATAAGTATCCGTTATCGCGCATTGAGGATTTGTTCGATCAACTTCAGGGAGCATCAATATTCTCTAAGATTGATTTAAGATCAGGACACCATCAGCTCAAGATTTGAAATGAGGATATTTCTAAGACAATGTTTCGCACTCGTTACAGCCATTACGAGTTTGTAGTGATGTTGTTTGGATTAACTAATACTCCGGCAGCCTTTATAGATTTAATGAACAGGGTGTTCAAGGAGTACCTGGATTCTTTTGTGATTGTCTTTATTGATGGTATTCTGGTATACTCTAGATCGGAGGCCGAACATATGAATCATCTAAGTATTGTTTTGCAAACATTAAGGACATGCAAGTTATATGCCAAATTTCAGAAGTGTGAGTTTTGGCTTCAGCAAGTGTCATTCCTTGGTCATGTGGTATCTCAAGATGGAATCTCGGTTGACCCGTCTAAGATTGAAGCAATGCTTAACTGGCCTCAACCGACAAATGTTGGGGAAGTTCGCAGTTTTCTGGGTTTAGCAGGATATTACAGAAGGTTTGTTGAAGGTTTTTCAAAGATTCCTGTCCCATTTACTCAGTTGACCAAGAAGAATGTCACCTTTTCTTGGATGACTGAGTGTGAGAAATGTTTTAAGAGCCTTAAACAAAAATTAGTGACAGCACCAGTGTTGACCATTCCAGATGGTAAGAGCGACTTTGTGATATACAGTGATGCTTCTAAAAAAGGTTTGGGTTGCATTTTGATGCAATAGGGAAATGTCATAGCATATGCATCTCGTCAGCTCAAGCCCTATGAACAGAATTATCCTACTCATGATTTGGAGTTGGCTGCAGTTGTTTTTGCCCTCAAGATCTAGAGACATCATTTGTATGGCTGTAAGTGTTAGACTTACACAGATCATAAGAGCCTTAAGTACTTTTTCACTCAGAAAGAACTTAACATAATGTCGTTGGTTGGAATTGGTGAAGGATTATGACTGCGAGATCATCACCCATGAAAGGAAAATGTAGTGGCTAATGCCTTAAGTCGAGAATCAGCTAATTCAGCAGCTCTTATTACTTCTCAAGGACATATCTTGGAGGATTTGGAACGTGCTGAGATTCAAGTGTTGCTGAATGATACTACAGCACAACTAGCCCAGCTCACAGTTCAACCATCATTACAACAGTTTATTATTGATGCACAGAATTCAGGCTCAGAGTTGCTACTGACTCGTAGTGAAGTGGGTTCAGACAAAAGACAAGGGTTTGAAATTAGTGACGATTCAGCTCTTCGCTTTCATGAGAGACTGTGTGTTCCTAAACATGCACTCATTAGGCAGAAATTGCTCACGGAAGCTCATAGTTCACCATACACCGTCCACCCTGGTAGTACTAAGATGTATCACGATTTATTATTGGTGGAATGGTATGAGGCGTGACATTGCTGAGTTCGTTAGTAAGTGTTTGGTGTGTCAGCAGATCAAAGCTCAAAGACAGCGACCATCTGGGGTTTTACAACCTTTAAGTATTCCTAAATGGAAGTGGGAACATGTAACTATGAATTTCATTTCGGGACTACCGAGAACGGTAAAGGGTACTCCATTTGGGTTGTGGTGTATCGTCTTACCAAGTCTGCACACTTTTTTCCTGGTAAGACTACATTTTCAGTTGAGGATTGGGCTCGGTTATATGTTCACGAGATTGTTTGACTTCATGGGGTTCTAGTGTCTATAGTATCAAATCAGGATCCATGATTCACGTCAAACTTTGGCAGAGTCTAGAAAAAGCTTTGGGAACACAGTTGGATTTCAGTACAGCTTTTGATCGGCAATTTGATGGGCAATTTGAGCGAACAATTCAGACATTAGAAGATATGATTCGGGCTTGTGCTTGGATTTCTCTGGTAGTTGGGACGCACACTTGACACTCGTGGAGTTTGCTTATATAACAATTATCAGGCGACGATTGGTATGGCTCCATTTGAGGCACTTTATGGAAAGAAATGTCGGTCGCCGATTCATTAGGATGAAGTTGGCGAATGAAAGCTTTTGGCCCTAACTTGGTTCAGTCCATGAATGAAGCTATTCAAAAAATCAGAGATAGAATGAAGACCGCTTAGAGTAGGCAAAAGAGTTACGCAGATGTCAGGAGGAAGGATCTCGAATTTGAAGTGGGTGATCATGTGTTTCTCAAAGTTACCCCATTGAAGGGTGTTATGCGTTTTGGTCGCAAGGGGAAACTGAGTCCCAGGTTTATTGGCCTGTTTGAGATCTTGGATCGTATTGGTCCTTTGGTATACCGACTCGCTTTACCACAAGCTATTTTAGGCATTCATAATGTGTTTCACGTTTCGATGCTTCACAAATACGTGTCTGACCCAACGCATGTCATTGATTTTGAACCCCTACAAGTTTGTGATGATCACACTTATGAGGAGAAGACAATCAGAGTTCTAGAGCGCAGGAATCAAACTCTTTGTAACAGAACGGTTCAACTAGTCAAGATTTTTTGGAGAAATCATCGGATCGAGGAAGCAACATGGGAACGAGAAGCAGAGATACGTGTCAAGTAACCAGAGTTATTTCAATAAGGTATATTTCCTTTCGAGGACGAAAGGTTTTATGGAGAGGAGAATGTAATACCCATGTATTTTATAAGGGTTATTTTTACAATTCAAACCCCCACTCACACATATGCACTCACTTACACATTAAGCCAACCCAATTTGTTTCCCTCACATGTGTTCTCTCTCTTTGCTTTTATCTCAAGCTTACCCATGTAACTCCCCCTCTTTCCTCCATTTTTCCAGGAAACATAACCGTTTCCTTAGTGTGTAACTCCCATCTAATCTAATGCTCTTTAAATCTCTTTTGTTCTCCACTTTCTTCTTCACGAACCCTCCCCTATAACTGCTTCCTCTCTCTATTTTATAGTTTTTCTTCCCCATCGAAGCCTCTTTGTTCTTCACCTTCTTCTTCGTTTCAACTTGGTCAGCCCTCTAATATTGATCTTTGGTAAGCAATTTCTTGTTTCCTTTATTTTCTTTCTCATTTCCTCTTCTCTCTCTGAAATTTTGGTTCTTCAATTCTAGCAATTTACATCCTTTTGGCATCATCATCGTATCGCCACCTGTAAGCTTCAATTGGGTTATTTTCATGTTCTCATTTCTTTTCTCTCTATTTTGTCCCTCTCTCCCCCCTTCGTCTCCCTCCCCCTCTATGTTTTGTCTCCCTCACTCTTCTTCATCTCTCTCCCCCTCTCTGTTCTGTCTCTCTCTCTCCTTTGTCTCCCCCCTCTCTGTTGCGTCTCTCTCTCCCCATCTTCTTCGTCTCCCTCCCCCTCTCTGTTCTGTCTCTCTCTCTCCCCCCTCTCGATTGCATCTCTCTCTCCCTCTTCTTCGTATCCTTCCCCATCTCTGTTCTGTCTCTCTTTCATTCGTCTCCCCATGTTGCGTCTCTCTCTCTCTCCCCCTCTTCTCCGTCTCCCTTTTCTGTTTCCCCCTTCTCTTGAATCGGTTCACCTGAACCGGACCAGTTCATTCAGACTGGGCCAAACCGGTTCAGTCAAACTAGACCAGACCAAAATAGTAGAACCAAACCATTCAGACCACCCGAACCTTGTTGAACCATTTTAAACCGCTTGATAATTTACACCCGATTTGGCTTCCACCTGTTCCCAACCTCAATTAGATAATTAAATAATTGTAGATATTATATGAATTTGTTGTGATCTGGGATCCTTGGATTTCAGGTCATTAGTTGCTGAATTTAATTCGTAGGGAATCCAGGTAAGTGGATTTACATAATAATTCGGTTCATGTTATAAATGTAGAATATATAATGTGAAATTGTTTTATTATTTATTTATGTTCAATCTTATAATCAAGTATTTTATTTGTTTTCCATATTATGATGAAACTATTTACCATGTTATGTATGATTATATTTTAAGTTATACATGTATTAGTTATACTATTTATGTTCATGAACAAGTTATATTTACTCATATATATATATGTGATAACGTGAAATATGAATATTAATTCAAGTAAAAAGTGATAAGTAAACAAGAAGTAGACTTAGTCATGTCCCTTAGTTATCAAGTAACTAGATTGTTCACGTCATGTTATCAAGTTATACAGTTGGGTGTCAACATGTTCATGTTAGCGTCCTTGAGGTTCAGATAATCTTAAGTGACATCAAGTTTCAGGACGCCTGATCTGTCATGTTCACGTTCATGTTACAAGTTCAAGTTCAAGTTGTGAAACAGTTCTGGTTAGGTTGTTAATCGAGGGCTATGTCTAGTCGGGTTATGATCAAGCAAGTATAGATATTGACATGTATAAGTACAAGTTCAAGTCATATGTTAATCATGAAATCGATATGTTGTTACAAGTATTTTATGTGACCTGTGAACGTGTGAAATAAATTTGCATGAGTTATATGTTTACATTTATGTCATGTAAAACTCATTAGTATGTGAATTTACTTATTGAGTATTTTTAATACTCACCCCCATAGATGATTGTGTTGCAGATGATGGTGAGCAACAGGAGTGAGGAACTGTCATAGCAAGCATGATTATGATTTCTAAGTTTAATTATGACTTCAGTTGACTTCAATTATTTAAAAAATTTATGAATATTCATGTTTAATATTTCATGTCATATGAATTTTCGTGCTTCACTTTATTACAATTTAATGAAGCATTTTTTTCAGTTTAATGAGTTAATATTATTTTAAAATAATTTTATGCTTCCGCTATTAACGTTAAAATTAGGGCAAAATTAGGGTTTTCAATTTGAGAATTTTCTTAAATTAAGGTTTTAATTGAATTGGAAAATTTTTGAATTATGAAATTTCAAGCATATTTAACTCTCGAGAATCGAGACGTTACATTTTCCATACGCAACACGTGTTTGTATTCTTGCCAACGTGTCGTACAGTCAAAGTACACGGCTTTTGAATGAGCTTAGTCCACACTGCAGCCACCAAAATAATCATCCTATGATTAATGGTTAGATTGTATTTAATTCATTAAGTGTCCTCATCTTCATAACTCATTTTATGAATGTTTTACGAGTAAAAAGTCATAAAATAAATGTTTTAATGTGCCTAATGATTATTTATATTTTGCAAAATGCAGCTGGCAGATAGAATTAACCTTGAAATGTATAACTACAGGCATACAGCTTCAGTTGCAGCAGGAAACCATAGTATTCCAGTTGTAGTTTCTGGACATCACTTTGGAAACGCTAGCGGAATGGCTCCCCGTTCATAGTTAATAATCTATATCCGAGAATCTGTTACTGCTCTGATGTTGTTTATTTTCTGTTATTGATCTGCCAGTTTAGATTTGTTCAGCTACATTCTCAACTTCTTGAGAAGTGTCTAAAATTGGTTAGATGTGTTGGGGTACAGGTTCTTGCATAATATATATGAGAAACAAATCAACATATCAAAATAATGCTGAACCAAATTGGAACCTAGTGGAATAAAAGAAAGATGGCATTTGGAAACTTAATATTAAAGTTTTAATATATGGTTATTGCGTAGCTCCACAAACAATATTTTTTTTAACGAGCTTTTCACTCATAGTTTCTTTGGTATATGTTTCACAGCCACTGGTAGATGCCTACGGACTGCTCATGCATAGGAATGGTCAGTTGGAGTGGACTCTTGCACCGGGGTTTTCTCCTTCACCAAGATATCAGCTTGCTGCCGTAGGTGACTAGATGTGTTGCGAACTTAATAAAATTTGTCAGTTACCAGCATCAATCGTTATCTTTACATTTTTTTGTTTGATTGGTAATATTGATTATCTTTTTCAAGATAATGCTTTTCTTGCGACTTTCTCTTGTGGAGCTTTAATCACTCTCTATTTTATATTATATTTGCTCTTTTATATTATATTATATTTGCTCTTTTGATGTTGACTAGTGCAGAAGATCTGGACTATTATTAATAGCGCTTGAATTTGTTCTTTAATTTGGTAATCTAATTGCTCTACTTGTGCAGAGCTGTTTTGGTCCTCTCAAATTAGAAAGGTTCTGTAAATTGAAATATATAGCGAACAAAGTATGTCAGTTGGAGTTTTTTAAACCACTTTATACATTTCATGTTCTTTTTCTTCTAACGGTGTATGCGCTAGACAAGTCTTAATAATTATTTTAGGAAAAGTATACGAAAATCTCTTATAATTTTTTTAAAATATATTAACACTTTTTATAGTTTCATAAAAGACATAAATCTACATTGACATTTTATTTTATAGATAAAAAAATCTAAAATCATTAAAAAAAATTAACGGCGTTAATTTTTTTAATACAAAAAATTCCCTTAGTTTCCCTTTTACTAATGAGTTCCGGATTATATCAAACTCAAATTTCGGGTTATATCAAACCCATCACTTTGATATAAGAATTATTTGAAAAATTATACCCTTTTTAATTTGGTTAAGGAATTTTATACCCATTTTTGAAAATAATGAATTTTATACCCATTTTTGAAAATAATGAATTTTATACCCGTGACACAACAACTTCACATCACCACTTGCAATCTCTCTCTTCTCTCATCATTTCTTTTTCTTTTATAATAAACCTGTCAAATCAATTTAATAATATTTTCTTCTTCTTCAACGAAACCTATTCTTCTATTTGAATGGTTCAAGTAATTTTTTATGGCTACTTGAATCATTCAAGTAGATTTTTTTGTCAGTCAATTATTATACACCAGGTGACTACTTGAAGGGTTCAAGTAGTTGTTTACGACTACTTGAAATGTTCAAGTAGTTATTTTTTTGTCAATCAATTACTCATACATCAGGTGACTATTTAAAGAGTTCAAGTAACTGTTTATGACTACTTGAGCCCTTCAAGTAGTTATTTTTTGTTTGGTCAGTCAACAACCAAACACTAGGTGACTACTTGAAGGTATCAAATAGTTTTATGACTATTTGAACCCTTTATGTAACTTTTTATGACTACTCAAGTCTTTTTTATGTCCAAAAAATAAGAAAAATGAACGTTGAAGTAGTTATGTTTTTTGCCAATCAGCTACCCAGACATCGGGTGACTATTTGAAAGGTTCAAGTAATTTTTTTGTCATTCAACAGCCCATACATCATACGAGTACTTGAAGAGTACACGTAATTATTTATAACTACTTGAAGGGTCAAGTAATTTTTTTCTATTTTGTCATTCAGCAACTCAAACACCAAATGACTGCTTAAAGGGTTCAAGTAATTGTTTATGACTACTTGAACCATTCAAGTAGTTATTTTTTGTTTGATTAGTCAACAAACCAAACATCGGGTGGTTTTTTGAAGGGTTCAAGTTATTTTTATGACTACTTGAAAAAATTAAGTAGTTTTTTATGACCACTTAAACCTTTTTTACATAAAAAAAAGAGAAAATGAACGTTCAATACTTGAAGGGTTCAAGTAGCTTTTTATGATTACTTCAACCCTTCAAGTACTCAATGTTATTTTCTCCTATTTTTACCGCAAAAAAATGTTCAAATAGCCATAAAAAGTTACTTGAACCCTTCAAATAGTCATAAAAACCTACTTGAACCCTTCAAATAGTCATCTGGTGTTTGTGTTGCTGGCTGACAAAATAAAAAATAACTACTTGAAGGGTTCAAGTAGTCATAAACAAGCACTTGAACCCTTCAAGTAGTCACCTAGTGTTTGAGTTGCTGAATGACAAAATAAAAACAACTACTTGAAGGGTTCAAGTAGTCATAAACAATTACTTGAATATTTCAAATAGTCACCTAGTGTATGAGTAATTGGCTAACAAAAAAATAATGACTTGAACCATTCAAGTAGTCATAAACAACTACTTGAACTTTTCAAGTAGAAGAATGAGTTTCATTGAAAAAGAAAGAATAATAAGAAGAAAAAGTGATTATTAAATTGATTTAACATGTACATTGAGAGAAAAAATGATGAGAAAAGAGAGAGATTACAAATAGTGATGTAAAGTTAATGGGTCATGAGTATAAAAATTCTGAGGGGAAAATATAATTTACACCTTTAAAGTTTGACCATTTGACAATTTACACCCGTAAATTATTTTAGTGTAAAATACTCCTAAAATATGAGAATTAGCCATTTATACCCTTCCTATTTAGCTTTCGTTAAAATCTAACAGTTTTTTTTATTATTGAAATTAAAAATATTAATTATTAAAAAAACACTAGTTAAACTAATTACATTAGATTAAATTAAAAGAGTAAAAAGACAAAAAAAACCCAAGACAAAAAAGACCCAAAGTTAAATCTCCTCCGCGATTCAGTCACAGTCCTCCATTCTGGCGGCTCCTCTCTCTCATGCTCCAAGGTGTATTCTATTTTTTTTTCTTGGAATACCCGTATATTTAGGGGTGTTTTAGAGATAATGCTTCACGGGTTCAAATTATTCTTTTATTTTTCTTTCCATACAGTTCAACGTTTATTATATTTTGACACCCCTAATTAAGTTGATTTTCCTGATTTGATGCACAAGGCGAATACTGTTTGATGACGGTAGGGGAGTAGGTGAACCACTCGATGAGATAGTGTGTGTTGAAGATACTTGTGAAGGACTGATAGTATGTGTTTTCAAAATCGTATCTCATTTGATTTTGTTTTTGGGTTTCTGATGCTCTATAATATATTTTGTTCAGGTTCGAGGACATTACCATGCGAGAATTGATGAGCTAGGATCTGGAGCACAATGGGGTAGGACGACTGGGCAGGAAGTTTATTCACCAGTTGTTCTAGCTTTCGCAAGTGAGGTATGGCTTCAAATGAAAGTGTGCATTTCAATGTTATTGCCCTTTATCTTATATAGTGCAATTGATTGTTCAGAAATCAGAGGATTGGAAAGCTTCTTAATTTTTTTGCCTCCAAAGATAAACTCCAAATGAATGAAGTGAGCTTATCAACAAACCAGGACAAGTCAAAGATGGAGAAGAAGGCATGGAAAGTTGAGGAGGGGGGGAATGCAGCAGAGACCACCCCTGTTAGAGGCAGTCCTGTTGATAACGTAACTCTTGTTGTAGAGCTTGGTCCTATGGAGATTCGCACTTTCTTGTTGAAATTATAAAGATAAAAAATGTCTATCTTATTGGCATTTAATGAAACATGCAATAAATGGTTTTGTTGTCTATAATGCAATATTCTTGTTCCTTTGATATCTATATTAAATAGTCAAAGTTACAAATTTTACTCAAATTCACGATCTCCTAGTATAGGTCAGTCCTTATCATCGCATGATCTGCATGTTTTAATTATTTAGTCTTCTTCCAAGTGTATTTCATGAAGAATTTTGTAAGGAGTATTTAGTAACAAGTATTATAAACTTGGAAGTTGGATATCTACTGTGATAGAGCCAAATTGACGAGTTGTTGATGGTGTGTTTCCTACTTGGAAGGGAATTTTGATCCTTTCGAGAATGAGTAATAATGCCTCTCTCGTGACCTACGTAGAGTCCATACATTTTTTTAACTATCATAAATATCATTACGAAACATTCCTCTTACAATAAGTCTTTTTTTCTATCAAAGAGTGGTAAAGATGGAAGGTTTATAAAGATATAGCTCTGATCATTTCTATAAGGAACTATAGCATCACCGACAATATTACACTTTCTATCTATCCAAATGACATTAGAAGCTTCACGAGAAAAGGAAATGCTTTTCAACCATGACACAAGGTTCTTTACATTCCAATTAGGTTCCCTCAACTATGCAAACCAAACCGTTTGCTGTAAAAAAAATAAAAAAAATGCATTAACAGCCTTGGAAACCACAGCACCTGGATTAACTAACCTCTTTGCCTTAAAAAAACAAACATATTTCTCTCCTTCTAAATGAGCCAAAACACAAAGCAAAAGAAAGAAATTATTCTAAAACCTCCTTCAAAATGGTTTTCAATTTACACAATCGATTTCAAATAACCATTGTCCAAGACGAATCCTTTCAGGCACATCACATTTAAACTGCAAAGGAGAAGAAAACCAAACTTCCTTCAACCAATCTACATTCCAAGAGCAAGTGCTTCCACAGACTGTCCAGAACTTCATAAACAGAGATAATCGAAAAAAACCCCAAAACTTCAGAAATAGAGATAATCGAAAAAAAAATCAGGAAAAAAACCCCAAATATACCTTCCATAGACTGCCCGAGCTTGAGAGAGAGAGAGGAATTGCGAGAACGGAGGACGACAACTGATGTGGATGTTAGAATTCCACTGTCGATAATTCTGCCACGTGTTCCTTTGAATGTCGTCAGATGAGCACAAGAGAAAAATGAACGTGAAGATATTGGCTTGACACCGGTGTGGTGCCTAACCTAATACACTCCGACGCTCAAGTCAGTGAAGTGGAGGAAATGAAAAAGTAGAGAATTTTAGAATGTTTTGAATGCCATACCTCTTTGAGAATTTATTCACTTTTATATAGATAACTCAGTATTCATGTCTGAATACGAAGAGTCTTTTTATTAAATACGAAAAATGGAGAGTCTGTCATTAAATGCGGAATACGAAAGGATCATCAGTTCCATTTCTAATGAAGGCTTCATATATCTTCCTCCTATTTGTGATTTATTTTGGTCTTGAGACACTACCATGTGTCATCCGGTATTATTATTTCTTAGTCATATTGACTAAGTCCGAGTTCGAGATTCAACTTTTTGGCCTTTGTGGATTCAGCATTATTCAGCCTTGTATGAGGTTTGGTCAGAATGTAAGGTTCGGCTATATTTCGACTCGGTGAGATTTGGCCAAAATATGAACTTCGGCTAAAATATAAGGTTTGGTCATATTTTGGCTTTATGTCATTTTGAACTTGTGATCAATTGTTTGAGTTTCGTAGAAGATCTTTATGTGGGAATGGGGCCGAGTGGGCCTTTATTTCAAAAATCCATAAAACAATTATTGGACCCTCTACAGTTTGCCCCCACTTCAGAAATCCGAGTGAAAACTTCAGATTCTTTGAAGTATTATATCTCGTTCACAACAATTTCTTAGACATGTCAGATCGTTAGTTCCTTAGTCGATACTGAGTGTGATCAAGCTGTGCTAGACCAAACTCCTTCGTCCAAACTAAGCTATTTGGGTCGTACAGACTGAACTGTGCTCGGCCTGAAGCAGTTCAGCCAGCCTGAACTGAGCTCGGCCTGGAGCCGTTCGACCATGCTCAAATTTAGCTCAGCCCGAAGCAGTTCGGCCAGGCTGAACTAAGCTCGGCTCGGGGCGGTTTGGCCAGGCCATGCTCCATGGGTCATGTTTTCGATGATTGGATTCCTGCCACGGATTGTGGTCCGCGTGAATTAATTGTTAACCCTTGATCCTTATTGTTTGTGATCCTTGAATGAATTTATGGGAATGAAAGGCATGGATGGTGATCCGCGTGCTTTCATCCACATCCATTGATTATTTCATTATTTAAATAATTGTGACCGTTGGATGAATATTGAGAAGATGAATGATGACATAGATTGTGATCCATGTGAATTCAATCTTTTACTTTAGATGAACGTCGTGTGGGATGATCTTGGACGTTGGTTTAAAACTACACCATCTATTTAACTCTTCTCCATCTCCATTTTTACCACAACTTCAACTTCTTCATTCTCATTCCTCAATTATCTTTAAATTTTAAAAAATCTTCTGGCGTCAAGTTTACCAGAAAGATTTTCTAACGAAGTTTTCAGTGAAGTTTCCGGTGAAATTGCCGACATCGTTTCTGGCGTTGTTCGGCGACGTTTCCTGATGAGGTTTCGGGGGTGTTTTCGGTGTGGTTTCTGGCGACATTTTGACGAAGGTATTTCCATCTTGCCTTGTCGTTTCTTTCACTAGTTACTTTCAAATGAGTACTTCTTCGACATCTGTTGATTCTCATAATATGTTTGATTCCGTCACTCGAGAATCATCCCATGAAGAGTCTAGGGTGTCCACACAAGATTCTTCTTCATCTGAATGTGAGTCAGTCACTAATGAGTCTACTTTTGAAGAGCATGTCGAAACTGTGTTTTAATGGCATTTCTCTAAAATGTGTACTAATGATCTTAAGAAATTACGAGGACAATATGACATTCCATCTTATATTGAGTTGGCGTGCCCCTAGTCAAGATGAGAGAGTATATTCAGAATTAGAAGGTTTGGTTACTTTTTATGAGTTTTCGTTGCCTTGGGTCAACTTTCATTTTCCTCTTCACCCGTTTATCCGAATGGTATTGAAACATTATAACTTAGCTCTCACTCAGCTTCTTCTGAATGCATGGCGAATTCTCATTTCTTTGATCATCCCTGGCCATAAAGCTAGCGTCAGGACTTCACTAAGTATGATGAAAGGTTACTTCTCCTTATTTCAACATCAAAAGAATTATGGCCAGTACTCTTTCAGTCACAGGGGCGATTTAAATCTCATTCATCAACTTCCCACTAGTAGTAAACATTTTAGGCTGCGATTCTTTTGGGTTCGAGGTCCTTGGAAATATGGTCCAGATGAGCATGTTCATGATGTTCGGGTCAGGACTAGTTGGGGTATCCCAAGTATTAGATGTTTACTTCTGTTTGTAGTGTATATTCTCGTTATGTCGTCTAATTGAATTTATGTTTTTTTTCATTTTTTAGCAATTGACTCGATTGCTCGTATTCCCATATCCAGATCTTCACAAGATATTCTTGATCGTATCTCACGATACCTGATCCGAATTGGAAAATTTTATACTCCGCAGAAAACCTTAAGGACGTAGGGCTTTGACGTTGTGTAGAGAACATTCCCAAAGGTATTCCTTGCTTCCCGCTTGAGTTTAATAGATTAACACTAGATAGAAGTGCATTGAATTACTTATATGGAAGTTACTCCTTTTTTGAAAATGATCCGCCCTTGACCGAATTAAAAAAAATTCATCTAGTCATGGCATATATGATAAAGGTTGCTCCTCCGCTAAATGATATTGAGGAAGTGAAGAAAAGAGTAAGAGCCAGCATAAAAATGCTCCTCCATTGGATAATGTTGAGGAGATGACGAGAAAGGCGAGGGCTAATGCTGCTGCAAGAAAAAAATATAAGGTACAAAATGTTCCTGAAGTACCAAGGACAGAGAATTTGACTCCAACCCTTCCTCAAGCAATTGATATTGTGCTCAAGGCTCGAAATGGTCGAGATCTGAACCATCACTTGTGCTTTCTCTACCAGCCACCTCTGGTGCTTCTCAGCCTGAATGTCCATCTGGAGGACTTCTCATTCCTATTACTCCTAGTTCATCATTTCAAGAAGTGGATAAAACGAGTGAAGTTCTGATGTAGAATATTTACTTGAGTCGTGATCATAAAGTTTTATCTTCAAAAAAGGATGACGAAGTTTATATTTCATCTATTGCTCAATCGATGAGGGTGACCTTTCTTTCTATTTCTTATTCTTTTGGTAACTTAGTAAATGATAAATAAAAAAATATTTCTTCTTGCAGGTTTTTCAATCTCTTTTGGACTTATGTAACCGGGCTATTCAAAGAGAAAAGGATAAAGTGAAAATTGAGGATGATTTAAAGGAGATAAAGGTTGAGTTTAATCTTATCAAGGTTGAGACGACAATCTTAAAAAATAAAGTGGTTAAGTTGGAGCAAGAAAAAGACACGTTCTAGTTTCAACTGATCTTGACAAAGTCAAAATTGGATGACATATCTCGCGAGCGAGATCAACTTTTATTGGATTATAACTGCTTGAAGGATAAAGTGAAGGGGTTGGAGGAGAACGGGATTGAAAGAAAAGAAGAAAGAGAGAACCTTTATTATGTTGGGGTCATCGCAGATAGAGATATGATGAAGGTTGGATATAAATATGGCAAAGCAGAAAAATAGTCACTGATCGCATTTGCAACTGAGGAAGAAAATGTTGAAGACTATAACGTCGAGGAAGATGATATTGATACCCAACTTGATGAGGCGTTGAGTTCTTTTTCTCCAGCAGCAAGTGTATCATAACTCACCCTGGCACAAGCTTCTACAACTAGATATGCTTTTACTCTTTTTGGAGATTCTGAAACTTTTGATGGTACTGTTACAGATGTCGGTCATGACTTATGTTAGGCACTAGCGAGTTTTTTTGAATGTAGAGCTTCTGCTTACTTTATTTCTGAATGGACATTTGTAAAGTAAGAATTTGATCATATCGAACCTTAAAGCTTCATTTTGAATGAACTAATGAATTTCACTATCTTTTTTCAATTGTATTAAGAAAGTCGAATATTTTGTTCATGGTCGCAACTATTCTTTTATATGTTGCTGGTCTAGCGATAATAGGAAGCTAAAAACCTTATAAAATTGAGGTGCCTGACTCCACAAAACAGGACTTTTAGTGGGCTAAAGGACGAATTTGGATGGGGCCGAATGCCAAACTTTGTCAAGTTGAGATTTTTGTGCCTCATCTTGTGGTATAAGGACTTAGTACCAAATTTTGTCGAATCAGGACTTAATAAGCGTAGGGCCGATTTGCTTAGCTGTGTGGGAGCTAGAACTTTATTCCAGATTATGAACCAATCACGTATGTAAATGCGTTCGTTATTTCTAATTCGACATTGCTGTCTTTTTGTCATTATCACAAAGTACATAAAATAGAGAAAATGAATAAGGTTAACTATCCTGGGAAAAAAGCATCATTTGATCAATCATGTGCTGAAAAAAAACCCCGGATAGCATTTTATGAGTATTGCAATGATAAAAAAAAAGAAAAACAAGAAACTTAACTTAACCGTTAAAAGAACGTGGCATGAAGTAAGGCTTCAAGTGGATTGCATTCCAACTTCTTGGGATTATGTGACCACTCACGTCTTGAAGGGTACGTGCCCCCGGCCTCGTGACTTGTATGATATTATACGGTCCTTCCAAATTTGGGCCAAGCTAGCCAACACCAATTTCTTGAATAGTTTAAAACACCCTTCATAATACTAAATCGCCAACTATAAAGTTTCTGAAGTGGACCTTAGTTTTGTAATACCTTGAGATATGCTGTTGGTAATTCTGGAGTTTTATTAATGCGACTTCCCTTTTTTCCTTCAAGTTATCAAGAGTTTCTTTAATTGCATCTCCATTCTGATTTATGTCTGCAGAATGAGTTCTGTAGGATGGAAGACTAATTTCCACTAGTATGACAACTTCTGTTCCATAAGTTAGAGCAAAAAGTGTTTCTCATGTAGGTGTCCGCCTGGTGGTGCGGTAAGACCATAAGACTGCCGGAAGCGCTTCTACCCATTTTCCTTTAGCCTGATCAAGCCTTTTCTTCAGAGTACCAACTATCATTTTGTTTGAAGCTTCAACTTGTCCATTTTCCTGTGGATGATGTGACATTGAATATTCAAATCTCTGTAGAAGTTTTTTAACACATTGCTCGTAAACTATGGTCCATTATCAGTTTCAATTACTCTTGGATGCCAAAACAACAAATCACATGTTTTCATAAAAAATTCTTCACATCCAGTTCCTTGATATTCTCATACACTTCGGCTTCCACCCACTTAGAGAAGTAGTCGGTTACCAATAGGAAAAAATGTTTTTGAGCAGGCGACGTAGGCATAGGACCTATCAATCCATCCCCCACTACATGAACGGCCAAGGCATTATGATTGGATTTAACTCTTTTGTTGGCAAGTGCATGATTGGTTCGAATCACTGACATTTGTCACATCGCCGAGCATACTCAGTTGCGTCAATTTTCATTGTTGGCCAGAAATATCCCATCCATCTAGCCTTATACGCAAGTGAACGTGCCCTAGAATGATTTCCACATTGGCCTTCATGTAGTTCTGCTAATAATATCATGCTTCCTCCTTACTGAGACATTTAAGGTATAGAGCATAGAATGATCATCTGTAAAGTACTCCTTCAATGATTGAGTAACGAGTTGCTTACAACATAATCTTCCTCGCTTGTGACTTATCTTCAGGAAGTTCTCCACAAGAAATGTATCTCTTAATTGGATCTATCCAGGATTCTTCGGATAGGGGTGGTTCCATTGAAAATGACTCATTGATCATGATTGGGGATTTTTGGTTACTTGTGAAGTGTCGTACACTAGGAGGTGCCAAGTACTCCATTGGGATCATTCACCTTAACTCTGTATCAATGGCCGAGGCCAAGTTGGCCAAAGCATCGGCATGACTATTCTCGCTATGAGAAAGTTGTTGCATGCTGAACTTTTGGAAAGAATCTTTAAGTTGAGACATCATTTGAAGATATAAACTCAAGAGAGTATCTTTATCTTGAAAATTCTTGTTTATCTGATTCACAATCAACCGTGAGTCGCTAAAGATAGTTAGATTGGATGCCCCAATAGTCTTTGCTAAGTTCAACGCTTCATTTTCGACTTCATTATTGGATGTGCAAAAATCACAGCCTTTAGCATTTTCCGAACCGTGTACGTACAAAACTCATTCATCATCCTCATTGGGATCTGTTATAATAGCATCAACATCCCCATCTTCCGTAGGTAGAGATTTTGGACCTTCAATTTCTGACGGCTTTGTCATTTCTACTATAAAATCAGCCAAGGCTTGAGCTTTGATCGCTGAGCGTGGTTTATAGGATATGTAAAATTCTCTTAATTCCACCGCCCATTTCATGAGTCTTCCTGACATGTCAAGTTTGTGAAGCAGAGCTTTTAGGGGACTGTTAGTGCAAATAACAATGGAATGACTTTGAAAGTAAGGCTTGAGTTTCCTTGCTGAAGTGATACGTGCGAGGGCAAGCTTTTCTATTTATGAATAGCGAGTTTCAGCATCCAATAGGGTGTGACTTGTGTAATATACAAGTTGTTGATCGTTGTCATCCTCACGAATCAAAACAGAGCTAACTGCCATGTCAGAAACGGCCAAATAAAGATATAAGGTCTCCTCATCCTTTGGTTTTACCAGAAGATGAGGTGTCGTCAAGTAAAACTTGAGATCTGAAAAAGCTTTGTCGCACTCCTTCGTCCACCCAAACTTTTTGCGTCCTTTCAGGATATTGAAAAAAGGTAGGTACTTATCTGATGGTCTTGAAATGAAACGATTGAGTGCAGCCAATCTTCCTGTTAATTTTTGAACTTTCTTGATATTTGTAGGTGCTGGCATGTCCAACAGTACCTGAATCTTTTCGGGATTGGCTTCAATTCCACGTCGTGTTACCAAGTGTCCGAGAAACTTTCCTGAAGAGACACCAAAAGTACATTTTGTAGGATTAAGTTTCATTTTATACTTATTTAATACCTCAAAAGCCTACCGAAGGTCTTCCACATGATCCTCAGCCATGAGAGATTTGACGAGCATGTGATCAATGTACACATCCATTCTGGTTCCAAGGTGCTCCCTGAACATAGGATTGACAAGCCGTTGATAAGTCGCTCCAGCATTATTTAGGCCGAAAGGCACGACCTTCTAAAAATAAATTCCCCGCTCCGTGATGAAAGTCATTTTTTCCTGATCTGATAGATGCATGCATATCTGATTATACCTAGAAAAAGCATCTATAAAGCTAAGCATGTCGTGACCTGCATTTGCGTCTACCGATTGATCAATCTTGGGTAAGGGAAATCTGTCTTTTGGACACGCCTTGTTCAAAGCTGTGAAGTCGATATAAATTCTCCATTCTCCATTTTTCTTTTTTACTACTACAACATTTACTAGCCAATCTGGATATCTTACTTCTATGATAAATGGCATTGAGAAGTCTGTGTACTTCATCATTGATTATGGCATTGCGCTCTTTTGTAAATTTTTGCCTCTTTTGCCTCACTAGCTTATGAGTTGGATTGACCTCCAGCCTATGAGTCATTACCCCCGGGTCAATGCCTGGCATGTCAATAATGGATCATGCGAAAGTGTCACAGTTTTGAGTCAAAAAATCCACGAGCTTCTTTCTTAATCCTTCCTCCAAACCCATTTCAATCTTAACAACTCTTCCAGATTTGGAAGCGTGAATACATACTTCCATTGATTCTACTATGGTGGGGTTATATGGTTCATTAACTTGTAGATCTTTGAATCGTGATGTCGATTCGACTTACTGTAATTGCTATTTGGTTCTAGAGGCTTTCATACTTGGAAGATGGCAATTTCTAGAAGTGACTTGATCGCCAAGTATCTCCCGGATGCCATTAGGAGTTGGAAATTTGATTGTTTGATGATATGGAGAAGGAACAACTTTCATTGAATGAATCCATGGCCGACCGAAGATCATATTGTATGGAGAATCTGAATCCACAACTTGAAGCTCTATCAACTTATTGACCCGCTTTTCTATGACTTGAACATTAATACTTTCGGAAGTCTTGGTCACCGCTCCATTGAATCTGATCAACTCTGTCTCGGGCCCAATGATATACAACTTATCTATTCTTATTTGTTCGAACGTTAGGAGATAGATGACATTCGCCGCACTTCCTGGGCCACCAAGATACACTTTACGTTGAATTAAACTACGTCCAAAGAAATAACTAAAGCATCATCATCTGATTGGTGGACTTCTTGTGACTCCAAAGAAGAAAAACAAATATCAGGGACTTGCGCTGATTTACTTGGGGCATTCAGATTGAGAACTGAGAGTTTTGCTGCTCTGACGAGATTTTTCTTTGCCATGAATGACATTCCATTCGTGCCTTCTCCATGTATAACATTGATGATTCTTCTCTCAATTTGACTAGGCACATCATTTTCCTGTCTCGCCTTTGGTATTTTATCAGCTCCTTCTTCAATGTACTCTCTAAGGCGTTCGCGCTTTATAAGTTCTTCAATTTCTCGCTTCAGATGCCTGCACTCATCAGTTATGTAGCCATAATCTCAGTGAAAATCGTAGTAGCTGTTGGGCTCATTCCTTCTATTGAGTAGGCCTCTCATCCTTCTCGGCCAAGAAAAATATTCTTTATCCTTGACCTGTGCTACAAGGCCAGAATAAGATATATTAAGTGAAGTAAGTGTGTAACACCCCAATACTAAAAATACCTTATTGATTATAATTTAAGAAGTGATATCCTCTTTAATGTTAATTAAACATTTAATATGAAAGATGTAGCTTTATTTAAAACATAATTTTATCAAATCCTTTATTTAAATTTATAAGTATTGAATTCAAAGTACTTAAATAATAATAAAAAATTTGCAACAGAAACTTAGTCAAATAACAACCAATAATTTTAAGCTAAATCATCAAAATAATGATAATTAATCATAAAGCAATTGTCAGAAATCTTTATTCAAACTATTCTACTGAATCCAATTCGCCCGCAAGGTATCGTCTCGCAATTAATTTTCACCAAAAAATATTTAGAAACCACAGAATGAGCTAAAGCTCAGTAAGTAAAATCTTACACATACTCAACATATACATGCGCATTCAATTCCATTTTAAAAACATTTGTGTTTGACATACACATAATAATCATTTTATCACTTTATTTCCTTTGCTTTCATTAATTACGTTTCATTACATTCTTTCCGTGCAAACTTGTCACATTCCTTTCTTACTATTTCCATTGCATTCATTTCTTTCCTTTATTCGCGAGCTCACTTGTGTAATGTTTAGCCAATCGAGGCAGTGGGTAATTATTACGGAATCTGTTCGATTACCGGGCCCTGGTAGTATCATTCATTCACATTATATCGTTGGACAAGCCAAACGATCATTCATTCACATTATATCACTGGACAAGCCAAAAGATCATCCATTCACATTATATCGCTGGACAAGCCAAACGATCATCCATTCACATTAACCATTAACCATTGTCAGGTCCACCTGTCCCCCGCGTCCCATTTTCCACTCACGTCTTTCATGACATAAACACACACCAAGTGTTTAAACTTTTAATTAAATTGATTATATACATACTACAAACCCTCATGTATATGTATGAACGTATTTAAAATCATTAACATTACAATATAATTACATCACAGATAACATACATACAAATATAATTAAACATAATATCAAACGACATCACAATGATAAATTAATACAACATCGAAGTTACAAACATTAAAGTATGCGTAAAATTCTACTTACTTAGCGTTCTTAGTAAAACCAAATGTCTAGAGAATATTTCGAGGGGTCAACGCTCAAAGTACCAAAACTATTAAATTTACACATTAAGATGTTTTATCAATTTTACATAGTCATTGAAAACATAAAACAAATTGTTTATGACATAGATGATAGAGTGGAAAACCAAGTCACTGCTCAAGAATAAAACCCAAATATTTATATACTTTATAAGCACGGTACAAATCCAAACTCCAATAGCTTTGTAAATTCATGATACTTCTTCTTTACTTGTTCTAGTTATAAAACATAGAACACAACTTATACTAGGGCTTTCTAAAAATTATAAAATTCATATAGTATGATCTTGAAAACTCTAGGGTTTCACAAATTAAATTTTATGAAATTTCGAGGTCATTTAGGTGCCAAAACATGGAAACAAATTCGTTTCCTAAAACTATTTTCTCTTAACAAAATAAAAACTTTAAGAAATCATATAAAATCGTATACATTGAGTTATGACCTAAACTTTATATAGGATATATTTCAACATATTAAAAAGCTACCATCAAAATTTCAGACTCAAATTCCATGGTTTGGTATATGAAACATGAAGTTGATTCACAGTGTGCAGAAAAATCCGAAATCCAGTTTTCATTAAAAATCATATTTTTTTATTGAAAATGTTCCTCCCTTATTGAAATTGATTCAAGAGACTTATATGAGTCATAAAAGAGTGTTAAACCTCATTATTATTCAGATCCAAATTAAAATATGTGAATCTAAACTTAAACATTTAAAAGTGTTGAATACATTGAAATAAAAAAAATTATGAATCACAAACCTTTGTCCTTGCTTATAAGATAAAATTCTACCAAGAAATCTTTTCACGTCCTCACAACAAGGTAAACACCAAGAGGTAGAAATAGACCTTGAATTTCTACAATTCAATTTTACTTTAAGAAAGAGGGGTTCGCTGTGGGAGGGTTGCGTGAGAGAGAGGGTTGGAGATTATTGAGAGGGTTGTGTGAGAGAGATAGAGAGTATATAATAACTAGGTTAGGACTACACTGAGGTGTATAAGCACATATGTATGAGTGAACAAGGGAAAGAGGGGGAGATCATTCAAGAAGAAAAAGAGTAATAATAAATAGTGCTAGGGTTTTTTCTTAAGGTGTAAGTAATATATGTGTGTGTGTGAGCTTAAAAAAATATAAATAAATCTAATCTTAGTAAGTTAACAATTTTAATAACTAATATCAATTATATTAAAATTATACTAGACACATAATGAGTCGTTAGATCACCTCGAATCGTTTCTCTGCAAGACATTTAATTAATTCAATCCAAACGTTAAGTCAAATAATCATAGGATAATTAAGAGCAAAAATTAACAATTAAACACATAATTTATTGCAAAATTAGTTGGGGTGTTACAAAGCGGGAACGAATTGTCTGCATCCCCTTGTGTTCCCCTTTTGTCCATCTGATCTCGAGACCTTTTCTTGTCTTGCCTAACTGAGTAATTGTCCTGATCATATTTATCTTTTCTCTCTCTACCAATTCTGTTATCCCTTTTTGGGGAACCACGTCTTGACCTCTTGTCTTTGTTTTTAATCCCTGAATTGCACCTGTCTGAAAACCTTGGTGATCAGTCTTCTCCCTTGCATATTCTTCTAACAACACAAACTTCTGCGCTCTTTTAAGGGCAGCTTCCATGGTGGCTGGCTCATCTAGCAGCATAGTTTCACAAATGCGTGAATTTGGAAGAAGGCCATTTGCGAAGGCATCCGCGACTGTGGAATTGTCACAATTCACTATTCCCATTTTCTCTCGTGTAAATCGCTTTATGTATTCATTCAAACTTTCATCAACACCCTGTATGACCCTGTAAAGATGGAGAGATCGTCGAGGGACCTTTTTGCAGATATCATGTTGAGTGACGAATGCTTGAGCGAGTTGGCGAAAAGATGATATTGAGTCTTACTACAAGGTGCCAAACCAAGTAAGGGCATGTCCTGTAAGACTCGATGCGAATAGCCGGCATAACATTGCGTCTAACCGATCGTGAGGAATGCTTGTTATGGTCATAGCTTGTTTAATAATGGGTGATATGATCATATGGGTCTTTGGATCCATCATACAACTGAAGCGTCAAAGTGGCAAAATGTTTTGGTCGTTCAACTACCAATATCTCCTTGACGAATGGCGACTCGACTAAGTATCTGATAGCTGGATCATCTTCTTCTTGCACTTTCACATCGAGTTGTGCGAGCCTTCGGTCTATATCCTTGATTTTCTCCGTGAAATTATTTTCATTTGACATTGCTCTTCTGCGCTTGTTTCCATTCACCATTTCTCCGCTTTGGATATCTCGCCTATTTCCTGAGTCTCTAAATCTTCTTCTTGGGGAAGAAATCCCATGAGAATCTTCAGAGTGACTTCTCATATATCTTTGTTGTCTTGCTCTGTAATACTAATGGTCTTCTTCCCTCCTTCTATAATTTCCATCGTGACTTGGATCCGTTAGGATACCTCTCGAGCGGAGATGTGCTTCAGTCTTAGAACTCCCACTCCCGAAGTGTCGGAGAGGATTGGCGGAACCATTCAAATCCATCTCGCTCTGTAAGTCATGATTTTCTTTTTCAAGAACCTCCATTTTCTTGTCCAATTGTCCTATGGCTCGCATAATCTCCACCAGAGAGATGTTTTCTTGCTTTGTTAATGCCAGTGGGTTCTAATGGGTGGTACTAAGTGCCACTCAATTGCTGATGGAAGGTCCAATGAAGCGGCCCTTTGAAAATTCATTGCGCTCATCATCATTTACGTAGCGCAAATTAAAAAAAGTATGAGGTTGGTTGGTGTTTTCCACAGACGGTGCCAAACTGTGAGTATTATAAATCCACTATCGATGATTCTGCCACGTGTTCCTTTGAATGTCGTCTGATGAGCATGGGAGAAAAATGAACGTGAAGATATTGGCTTGACACTGATGTGGTATCTAACCTAATACACTCTGAACGCTCAAGTCAGTGAAGTGAAGGAAAGGAAAAAGTAGAGAACTATGAATGTTTTGAATGTCATACCTCTTTGAGAATTTATTTGCCTTTATATAGATAACTCAACATTCATCTCCGAATACGAAGAGTCTTTTTATTAATTATGAAAAATGGAGAGTCTTTCATTAAATGCGAAATATGAAAGGATCATCAGTTTCATTTCTAATGAAGGTTTCATATCTCTTCCTCCTATTTATGATTTATTTTGGTCTTGAGACACTACCCTGTATCGTTCGGTATTATTATTTCTTAGTCATATCAATTAAGTTTGAGTTCGGGATTCGACCTTTCGGCCTTTGTGGATTCAGCCTTATTCTGCCTTGTATGAGGTTCGGTCAAACTATAAGGTTCGGTCATATTTCGGCTCGGCGAGATTCGGCCGAAATGTGAAGTTCGACTAAAATATGAACTCCGGCTAAAATATGAGGTTCGGTCATATTTTGGCTTTATGTCCTTTTGAACTTGTAACCAATTGTTTGAGTTTCGTAGAAGATCTTTAAGTAGGAGGGCCGAGTGGGCCTTTATTCGAAAAATCTATAATACAATTATTGGACCCTCTATAGCTAAATCGTGGAGGGGAGGAAGCCGAACGGTGAGAACGCAAAGCTGAGCCACAACGGAGATGGGGTGAGGTGGGGGTTGATCGATCAGGATTAATGGGGGTGGGGGGTTAGGGTATCGGGACTGGGAGAGGGGGGGAGGAAGGGGATTTAACTTTGGGTCTTTTTTTGAGTTTTTTTTTGTCTTCTTACTCTTGTAGTTTAATTTAATGTAATTAGTTTAACTAGTATTTTTTTAATAATTAATATTTATAATTTCAATAATTAAAGAAAACTGTTAGATTTAAATGGAAGTTAAATAGGAAGGGAATAAATGATTAATTCTCATATTTTAGAGGTATTTTATGTTAAAAAATAGTTTGAGGGTGTAAATTACGGAATGTTCAAATTTTAAAGGCTTTTTCTCAAATCTTTATTTTCAAAAGGATAATAAAATTACTTAGGCAAAAAAAATTAAAAATGATATAATTTTCAAAATAACCCGAAGACAACTCGAAGAAGAGGAGGGAAACTCAGCAAAGAAGACGAACCGCGAAGCACAAACGATTTGGGTAAGTTCTTCCAGTTCCACGATTCGCGATTTGAGTAAGTTTTTCTGTGATTTGGGTTGGTTTTTCCATCTATTTGGGTTTCTGTTTAGGTAAGTTTTTCTTTTTTCTTTTTTTGAAATTTCTACTGAAATTTGGTGATTACTGATTATTGCTGATTTAGTAAGTCGATTTGGATAATTGCTGATTTAGGTTTTTCCATCGAGTTGGATTATTGCTGAATATTGCTAAAATTTGGTGATTATTACTAAAATTTGATTATTGCTGAAATTCCAGTCGATTCGGTGATTATTGCTGGAATTCCAGTCAATATGAAATGAAGTTCAGCTATTTCTTTTGTCATTTGTTCTTTAAAGATGTCGTATAGAATCCTTTCATTTTTTGGAATGAGAATGAACATGATAGAGCTAAGTTATAAGGGCTTAGATGTCGTATAGAATCCTTCCTATCAGTATATAGCAAGCAGAAATATGTTGGTTGTTCTCAATTGGTGATTGATTTGTGTTCTCAATTAGCTGCTCGAATTTGATATGTTTAGGTAATTGAAGATGTCAAGTTGGAGTATCAATGGCTTTGCACATTATGGGTTACGATATTTTAATAAAAGATGTGTGAAGAAGGGATGCTGTGAAGATTTATGAATCTCATAATAATAAACATAGGTTATATTATTGTTGTGATGACAACATATGTGGATTTATTGGATGGTGTAACCCGGTCGATGAAATAAATGATTTTTTTATCAAAGACAAGGACAAAGACAACGATATCTCTGAAGTCAAGGAATTAAAGCAACTTAAAGAAGAGCTTAAACTGAATCCAAAACAGAAGATAATTCTTATAAGCTTTTCATAGTTACAAAAATTGAATCACATTAGCACAAGATCCTCCTTCACACAAATTAACAAAGGACCACATATTTTCATAGTGTCTGTTAGTCCATAATTATAAAATCCACAAAAAAATAGAACATCTATCTTTGACTTGAACTTGCCCCTCCCTCTTGAATTAGTGTGTAATTCTTCTTCCCAACAAAAAGAATAACCAAATTTAAGCAATAATCCAGGCTGGAACCGGAAGAATAACCAAATATAAGCAATAACCAGAATTTTAGCCATAAATATAAGCAATAATCAGGATTTAGTGGCAGATCTGAAGGCAGCATTTAGTCTTTGTGGCAGCACTTAGTTACACCCTGATATTCATTGGAGCACGTTGGCAACTTCTTTTATTGTGTCTGAACTGCTTGCAATTAGCCCATCTCACTATGCTTGAATGTTTTCTAACATTACCACGTTGTGGGTCGGCTTCTTTTCTCCTCCTATTTCTCTTAGGTCTACCAAGAAATCATCTCAAGGGTGGTGGAATCATTTCCTCTACACTAGACTAGAAGTCCAAGTCTGGTATTGGATGAATGATGTGGGCATAAGCTTTCAGATAGGTTTCGATGGAATAACATTTGTCAACATAATCTTCAACAGATTCTCGTTTGAATCTTATTGATGTTATCGCGTGCTTATAAGGTAAACTGACAACTTTTCAAAAATTATAGTCACATGATCATGTGCTGAGATTACCACAAATCGAATGACACCATCCATGACCTCAAACTCATCCTTACTTGTAAGAAGTGCATGACAAAACATCTCATCCTACACAACATTTTTCAATATCTTCTTTGTCATCCGAGTCAACTTGCCTCCCCATCCACAACCCTTTTGATAATATATTTGCATCTTGCTCATCATTTTTGCTCAAATTTTATCAAGCAATGTCAATATTGGCATGTATCAAAATGTTCCCACCCAATTGTTGAAAGACTATGTCATGTTGTTGATTACATACTCACATTTCCCCTATGACCGAAAACATGCCTAGACCATGACTATTTTGGTATCTCAAGCAACCAATCATATGCAACCTCATTCAGATTCTCCCTTTCAAACACGAACGAAAAAATGCATAGGAAAAACTTTCCTAAATTTCAAATCTAATTTTCGGGAAAAACTTCCCTAAATTTCAGATCGAATTTTCAGGAAAAACTTCCAAACAATGAACAATACCTTAGCATCTCCCCCTTTCTTCCCTTGCTTTCGATTCTCGACCTGAGAGATTGAATTTTTTTTCGGGTAATTTGGAGTTTTAGGGTTTGAGGGGAAGAAGTTCACTAGTTTAAAAGGGAGAATGGGGAATAGGATCGTGTTTGAATAAATGGAAAATCGGGTCTGGTGTTGAGTCAGGTGTGGTGTTGAGTCAGGTGTGGTGTTGAGTCGGGTGTGGTGTTGAGTCGGGTCTGGTGTTGAGTCGGGTCTGGTGTTGAGTTGGGTCTAGGTCACGGTTATGGGTCTCAGATAAGGGAACAAATTTAAGGTTATTTTGATCATTTCACTTAAAATTAACCTGTTTATAATAGATTGGACTTATGTGTCATTTATGAAACTAGAGGGGGTGTCTGTGTCTTTTAAGCAAACCTCAGGGGTGTCAATATAATTTTCTCTATTATTTTTCATGATTATGCTTGGCATTGTTTTATAGTGTGATTCAAAGGTGGTATTTGCAAGACTAGAACTATTCTTTTGTTGATACGCTTTCCTACTAAAATAATTATTTGTTTGTAGGTATCTAGAACTCTTTAGAATTGTTGTTTTGAAGCAGCAAAATAACTACAGAATCATCTCTTGATGTCTGACTTTCTTTTGGCTTGTTTTACTTCTTCAAGTTGCATGGTTTTGTGAAAATCTTTTTATATTTTTTATTTATTGGAACAAGTTTGCTTGTATATTTTAAGGATATGTTAGTTTTCAAGTAGATTTATTTGTAAGTTAACCAAATGAACAATGTAAAACTTTGTTGAAATGATTAAATGCTAATGTTGTCAATTATTATATTGGTGGTCTTTATACTATTTAAAAAAAATTATCATTTTGAAAGTGTTTAATATGAATTCTTGACCATAACAATGAATCTTATGGTATCTCATATTATATGATACAAAATACATATGAATGTTAATTCAAAAGTATTAAAAACGCTTGGTGAATACATTCAATAGAGGTCTAAAAATTCTATTAAACAACGCTCTACAAGACTCAAAAACCTTATAAAAAGTGAAAAATCATAGCGTTCGTCACATGGGGCAACGCGCTTTATGAAAAACACGGACTTTTTACATGATCGGCTGTCATAGATTCTGCGAGAACCCTGTGGATTAAAGGGTTTTATGTCTCTTATAGAATGTCATATTTTTGCAGTGTTATAAAGATCTATCTCACTAAACTATACAGTCAGATTATTTTACAGACTGGTAGTTGTCTTAATTCCTAATCATGGAACTCGAGAAAAGGGAGAAGCAAGTCGTCAAATACCAGAGTGGCCCATGGTTTTCACTTAGTTGAAGGCAAATCAGGTCATGATATGGAGCCAACGGCAGAATCTGAAGTTTAGTGATTTGAGACCGTCCGATCAGATCTGACGGTCCAGATCGTTTGCATATTACATGGGAGAAAATAAAAAAAATTATTATTTATTTATTTTACATTTGATCTCAGTCGTCCAGATCACTTTAGACGACTGAGATAGAACTTCGTCTCTGCACCAACTGCAGATGATCAGGACAACCATGTTGCTGAATTCAGAAAAAGAAAAAAATCACGAATTCGGATTATTTACCATCTTTGATGGTCACCTTGGGGATCGTGTTCCAAGTTCCCGGAGACACAACCTCTTTAACAACATACTTGAGGAGGAGGTAACACCTGTCCCTCCAACGATTCTCAAGAAATAGCAACCAATTTTTGCAATTGGTGTTTTAGAAATTCAGGACTACTCTTCTTCTATGCGCTGTTATTTTTTCACTGCTGTTGCTAATTTTACATACCTAATAAACTCTGGAAAATAAAGTAGAAAATCTCCATTCCATGTTGGGACAATTCCAACTTTGAATTAGGCCGATATGTGAATTGGAGTGTACCACTTCTGCTACTGATGAATTGATGATGATACTCTCTGTCTTCAGTGGGGCTCAGTTGAATTCCAGATAAGCTTGTTTTCTCTACAGTGTTCCATTTACTATGTCGTGTGAAATTTTTTTCGATTGAATATGGGGCAAAAAGTAAACCTTGTTCCTTTGTGTTTTCGACCTCTCTCTTCCTTCTCTTCACTGTCCCTCCTTTTAATCACAACCTTCGACCTTGCTTTGGAACTCACATAAATGGGCTTGGAAGAGTGCACCGGGTGGGATCTGATGGGAAAGTTGTTTTTACTGCCGTGGTATACTTTCATTGCCACAATGCCTACTATAGGTGTCGCACCATCGCTGTTATAGAATAACCCATAGACATTGTTGTGTAGTGATGGAAAAAGATATTTTCATAAATCAACAATATAATGAAATTGAAATGAATACAACTTAAATGCAACATAAATGATTACAACGAAAATATGGAAATAAATAGAGAAAATAAATACAACTGAATTCTAATAATTAAAGCAAAATTAGATGAAGATCGAGAATTGCTCGTAAGCAATATCCTAAAGACAATAATCGTCCCCCACAGGGTGCTTGGAGACTACGATGAATCGTCTCTGCAGGATATAACGATCGAAATCTAAGTATAGCAACCAATTATTCAGACTCTCTTTGAACTCTCTGTATCTCTCTCTCAATATGCAAATGTTTGATGATGGTGATGAAAGTAAACTTTTCTAATGGTGATAAAACCGAAGTTTTCTAATGGTGATAAAACCGAAGTTTTATTCCTCTCATTGTGCTCACACACTGCCTTTATTTAAAATGCGGGCAGCTTGGGGAGCAAGTAAAAAATTGGTTAGTGCTGATAAGGCCATGCACGAAATTGGGGATAATGGAGATAAGATCATGCACGAAATTAGTGCTGATGAGGTTTAATTATCTTCTGCAGATAATCCAGGAGATATTTATTTAGTTTTGACAAATTTAAAGCTCCAAGTCTTCCTCTCCAAGTAAATAATCAAAATAAATTTTATCCAAAAAATAATTCTTTGATCCGGACCGAGCCGAGCCGGTCGGACTGCAGCAGCGCGCGCGTGTGAGGGGAGGAGCATGCGCCATCTAGGTCCTCCCTTCCCCACAAAATGTGGGGTTCCCCTTGGGGCTAACCCCAAGATATGAGAGTTGAGTTTATAAACACAACATTTTTTCCTTAAATCTCTAATGTGGGACTAAATCCCGCTCAATTTCACATCACACACTTTCATTCACACTTTTCCTTTTATTTCTTTCTTTTTACTTCTCTTTTCTTTATTATGTCCAACAATCCTCCACATGAATGAAATGTGTCCTAGCTAGACAACAACATGAGAGAGAGAGAGAGTAGATGAGATATGCATCAAGAGAGGTGTCTTTTGGACTTGAACCTTCCGTAGTGAGAATTTATCGGATTTATTCTGAAGAACAGTTAACTACGTTCTTGAAATGAACTTCCTCTGAGATAAACCAAGACAACAAATGTCACACATATCTCATCTTAATACACCTGAGTTCATACGATTTTGCTCATTTTGGTCCTGAACATATCCCGCGTTCATGAGAGCCTTAGAGAGGTTAAGCCATTCAGACCTCTCATAGAAACGACCCCACTTCTACTCTCACATAAGTGACGATGATTAAGAGTATTCTGTCTATACTCCTCTTGTAAGCAAGATATCAACGTCATTAAATACTAAGTATACCCTTTTATCATCGACAGACAACACACTTTCATTACATCATAGGAGGAAGAAACAAAGTTTCTTTGTGTGTTACGTGAACCATTCCTGCAAGTTTTCCCATTGAACCTAGATCTTGGGATCTCTAGTCAATTAGGTTAGGTTCCCACCTGAATGATTCATTGAATAAGCTTTAAGCTCATTCCCCTTGATGTTTATTTTATTTGTTCCCTTGACAAACCTTTAGTCAGAGGGTCAGCAAGATTCTCCTTTGACCTTATAAAGTCTAAAGAAATCACCACATTGGAGAGCAACTGCTTAATGGTATTATGTCTTTTTCTAAAGGTTGTAGCCATATTGTCACAGTGGACACATATTGCTGACACTGGTTTTGACCACACCGAAATATCTTCTAAGAAATTCCTGAGCCATTCTACTTCACAAGCCTTGTCCAAAGCTATGAATTCTGATTCCATAATTGAACGAGTTATACAGGTCTGCTTAGTAGACCTCCATGAGATAGCTCCACTACCCAGGGTAAAAATATATCCACTAGTAGATTTAGTCTTTAAACTATCTGATATCCAGTTAATATCACTAAATCCTTCAAACATTGGTGGATAGATTGAGAATTGTAGTTCGTACTTCATAGTAAATTTTAAGTACCTTAGTACTCTTACTGCAGGTTTGCTTTCGTATTGCCCAAACCTTTTCAAAATCTTTTCTATATAATGGGACTGAGTAAGGATATATTCATTTTCAGTTCGCTTTACTTGAATTTCAAGAATAACATCTACTTAACCTAAGTCTTTCATGTCAAAATTAGAATTCAACATCTTCTTAGTAGAAGATATTATATCCTTATTCGATCCCGCTATAAGCATGTCATCTACATATAAACATATTATGACGAATTTATCATTAGTACCTTTAATGTAGACACATTTATCACACTCATTTATCTTAAATCCATTAGATAACATTGTGTGATCAAACTTCTCGTGCCGCTACTTTGGCGCTTGTTTTAATCCATAAAGAAATTTAATAAGTTTACAGACCTTTCATTCTTGGCGTTTAACCACGAACCCTTCGGGCTGTTCCATGTAGATTTCTTCGTCCAATTTTTCTCCATTTGAGAAAGCAGTCTTTACATCCATTTGGTGAATTTCCAAATTATGCAAAACTACTAGTGCAATCAACCTCCTACTAGATGTGATTCTCATCACTGGAGAATAGGTATCGGAAAATTCTATACCTTCCTTCTGTCGATATCCTTTAGCTACCAACCGAGCTTTGTACTTTTCAATAGTACCATCAGCTCTCAACTTTTTTTTGAAGATACATTTACAGCCTATTTCTTTATTCCCAAATGGGAGAACTACCAACATCCATGTGTTATTTTGCATAATGGAATCTATCTCATTATCAAACTTCCTTCCAAAAAAGAGCCTCAGAGTTAAGCATTGCCTTCTTATAGGTTTGAGGTTCGACCTCCGTCAGGTATATTAGAAACTCTAGACCAAATGAGGTACTCGATTTAGCTCTTTTACTTCTTCTAAGCTCAGGTTCAAATTCTTCATCAATATGAGCTCTAGAAAAACTTTCTTTTAAACCTCGTTTGACTGTGTCTTCCTTCCTTAAATGATCTCAAAGAATTCAACATTGACAGACTCCATAATAGTGTTGGTACTTATGTCAGAAATCTCTGACCTGATAACCAAAATCTATATGCAGCATTGTTCAATGCATATCCTATGAAAACACAGTTTATTGTCTTAGGTCTTAGTTTTACTCTTTTTGGCAACAATACTTGTACCTTTGCGAGACACCCCCACACTTTTAGGATTTTATAGGAAGGTAACTTCCCTTTCCACTCTTCATAAGGAGACTTGTTGGTCTTCTTATGTGGAATCCTGTTAAGTATGGTGTTTGCTGTAAGCAATGCCTCCCCCAATAAATTTTGGAGTAATCCAAAACTGTTTAACATACAGTTCACCATATCTTACAGAGTTCTATTTTTCCTTTCAGCCACCCCATTCTGTTGAGGGGTATAAGGTGCAGTAGTCTGATGCACAATTCCATGCTGAGCATAGAATTCAGACAGCATAGTGGAGTCATACTCTCCACATCGGCCAAATCTAAGCACTTTGATATTTTTACCAAGTTGGTTTTTCAACTTCAGACTTGTATGTCTTAAACATATCCAAAGTCTCATCCTTTGAACGAAGCAAATATACATAGCAATATTTACTGAAATCATCAATAAATGTAACAAAGTATTTTCTACCTCCCCTACTAGGTGTTAATTTTAAATCATATAAATCGTTATGTATCAAATCAAGTAAGACATTTGTTCTTTCTATAGATTTTGCAAATTTAGATTCTACGCATATATCACATTTATTTCTTTTTTCTAGAGTAAAACTAGGCAAAAGTTCTAAACTAATCATTCCTTGTAACCGAAAATTAACATGCCATAATCTTGCATGTAAAATATTAGACAGTTCAGCGATATAAACAGAAGAAGTAGAATTATTATTAATGATAGTAGGAGTTACAGCAAACACATTAAGTCTAAAAAGATCATCTCAACTATAACCCTTCCCAACAAACATCACTCCCTTAGTCAGAATAAACTTGCCAGCATCAAAGACAAGCTTAAATCCACTCTTACATAAAAGAGATCCTGAAACCAAATTCCTACTAATTTCAGGCACATGCAGGACGTCCAGGAGAGTGAGTTGTTCTCTGGATGTGAACTTCAGCACAACCTTTCCTTTTCCCTTCATCCTTTTCAAACTCTATATAAGTTGAAAAAATATTTCGGTCACTGCACACATGCTTCGTCACCCTAATTTCAACCTACCATTCCTTGGTGTCAGCGACCACACAGATGTCAGAAATCATAGAACATAGATCATTTATCTCCATCATATTTGCTTGATTCATTTTCCCATTGTTACGGGGTTGATTACCATCGTTCTGATCTTTCTTAAAATGACAGTCCTTTTCCTTGTGCCCGGCTTTACCGCACACCCAACAACTACCCTTAATGCGTTTATCTGAGTTACCTTTCTGAGCACTGCTCGACGGTATCTTCTTTTTCTTGTTCGGTTGATTGGATTTATTTCATTCCACCACGTTAGCTTTCATTTCGTAGGTTTCCCACATTTCTTTCTTTTCATTATTTCGGTTGTCCTCCTTTATCCTCAGCCGAACAATCAGATCCTCCATGCTAAGCTCCTTATGCTTATGCTTCAGATAATTCTTAAAGTCTTTCCATGATGGCGGCAACTTCTCAATGATGGACGCGACTTGGAACGGTTCATTCACTATCATCCCCTCGACCTTCATGTTGTTGAAGGTGATCTGTAATTCTTTCACTTGACTGATTACCGTGTTCTTATCATCCATCTCATATTTCAGGAATTTCTCGACGATAAACTTCTTCGTCCCAGCATCCTCAGTTTCGTACTTCTTCTCCAAGGTTTCCCACAGCTCTTTTGCCATCCTGAACGACGAGTAGATGTTGTAGAGTGTGTCTACCAAGCCGTTCAAGATATAGTTTCGGCAAAGGAAGTCTGAATGAATCCAGGCTTCCCGTGCCGATGCTAGCTCCTTCGATTGTCCTTCCTTCGGTACAGGGGGAATATCGCCGTCAGCAGATGTGCTAGATTGAGAATGGTCAGATAGAAGACCATCTTCTGTTGCCATTGTTTAAAGTCGTCCCCTTTGAACTTCTCAGGTCTTTCAGAGTGCAAAGTCTTGATTCCAGCAGATTGCTCCATAATTATTGTCTTTAGATTGTTGTGTGTAGTGATGGAACAAGATACTTTCATAAACCAACAATACAATGAAATTGGAACGAATGCAACTTAAATGCAACGGAAACGATTACAATGGCAATACAGAAATAAATAGAGAAAACAAATACAACTGAAATTCTAATCATTAAAGCAGAATTAGATGAAAATCGAGGATTGCTCGTAAGCAATGTCCTAAAGACAATAATCGCCCCCCACAGGGTTCTTGGAGACTATGCTGAATCACCTCTCCAGGATACAACGATCGAAATCTGAGTATAGCAACCAATTATTCAGACTCTCTCTGAACTCTCTGTATCTCTCTCTCAATATGAAGATGTTTAATGATGGTGATGAAAATGAACTTTTCTAATGGTGATAAAACTGAAGTTTTCTTCATCTCATTGTGTTCACACACTGCCTTTATTTAAAATATGGGTAGCTTGGGGAGCAAGTTAAAAATTGGTTACGACTGATAAGGTCATGCACGAAATTAGAGATAAGATCATGCACGAAATTAGTGCTCATAAAGTCTAATTATCTTCTGCAGATAATCCAAGAGATAGTTATTTAGTTTTGATAAATTCAAAGCTCCAAGCCTTCCTTTCCAAGTAAATAATCAAAAAAAATGTTATCCAAAAAATAATTCTTTGATCCGGACCGGATCAAACCAAACCGAGCCGGCAGACCGGACAGACGGCAGCAGCACGCGCGTGTGAGGAGAGGATCATTGTCATCTAGGTCCTCCCTTCCCCATAAAATGTGGGGTGTCCCTTGGGGCTAACCCCAAGGCATGAGAGTTGGGTTTATAAACCCAACATATTTTCCTTGAGTTTTCAATGTGGGACTAAATCTCACTCAATTTCACATCACACTCTTTCATTCACACATTTTCTTTTATTTCTTTCTTTTGACTTCTCTTTCCTTTATTATCTCCAACAGATATGACTATCCCTTGAGATTCATCCAATTCAAAGTGGAAGATAGCAGAATGATCACCTCGGCACAAAAACCTTTGATTCTAATTGTGTAGTTTGACATTACGGGTTTCTGAATGAATGACTATGTTATTAAAAAGGTGAATTTTGAGGAGGAGATGGAGAGAAAATGTGGTCTCTCGTCTCCATAGAAGCCATAAAATGGCAATTAAGGTGTATTTAAATGTATTGCAGATTTTTAATTCTTAAATATTGCGTCTCAGAAGGAATGCGAGAAGAGATGATGTCTTCTCGTAGCTACAAAGACTACAGCAAAGATATAAGGAAGAGAAATTTTATATGATATCAGGGGTAAAGGTATTAAACTCTGTTAATATTGTAGGTTTTTTTGTGAAACTAGACCCCTAGACTAACAATTTTAAAGAATTAAACTCATTCCTTAGTTTGTACTTACCTTAATCCTTGGCCCACTTTTCACTCAAAAAATATTTATGAAGTTACATGTTTATCCTTCACATTATCTAAATATCTGTCTCACTCTATATTTCTCTCTTTCTCTGTGCTTTTTCTCTCTGTCTCTCTCTCTCTCTTTATAAAATGAGTTTTTGCTCGAAGAAAACATGAATGAACCGAAGAAGATGACATCTACTTCTTGCCAAAGAAAATGACCGAATCTCTGAACCAGATCTGGCGACAAACCAAATCCAACCTAGATCTGAAAATGGGTTTTTGTCCATTTTTACATATCTGAACCAGAAGATCTAGCGACAAACGAGGTCCGCATACCCATCGTGAAGGCTACATGATGACTACATGAGGCTCGTGTAGATCTCTTTTACACTATATTATCATCTTGTAGTGTCATGTACAATAAATTACCTTCAAACAACGTTTTCGAAATAAGAAAATAAATAAATATTCACTCATGAATAGAAAAAATCCATGAAAATTTAAGCTTTCTAGAAAATAAAAAATAAAACGTATACATGTTCTAGAAAGAAGAACTAACAATACTTTGATGTTGCATGAAGAAGGAAGAAGACGAAGAAGAAGACGAAGAAGAAAACGAAGAAGAAAATAAAGAAGAAGTGGAAAAAACACAGAGGTCGTCTTCTTCAAGCAAAAGTTCATTTTATAAAGAGAGAGCAAAAACATAGAGAAAGAGAGAAAGAGAGAGTGGGGCAGATATTTGGATAAGGCGATGGTAAACATGTATCTTTACAAATATTTTTTGAGTGGAAAGTGGGTCATGGGTCATGATAAGTAAAAATTAGAGAATGAATCTAATTCTATAAAATGGTTAGTCTAGGGGTTTAATTTAGCAAAAAACCATAATACTGTCATATAAGGGTATTGGTCGTTTTATGAGCTTATGCTAAGCACTTGGAAAGATGACATAGATTAGCAAAGTCTAAAACGTTATTTCAACTATCTCAAGATTTTTCAATCTCATAATCACCATTAGAAGAGTTTAAAGTTGTAACACTCAAAGGTCGTTCGGTATAAGGGAGTGTTAAGCCATTTACACGGAATGTTAGAGTATCTCAGTGATGCCTTGTTTAGTATTCAATTTAGAGTAGGATATAGGATACTTGGAATGTTCAAATACCATCTAAATGAGAGTTTTAGAAACCCTCCCAAATTGGGAGGTATCTTGATGTCAAGCATGTTTGTACATGCCTTTTACCAAAACTATCCCTCCTCTTCTTCCTCGTCTATTTTAGTTCAAGAGTAAAATTAGAAATTGAGACAATATTCATTTCTCCTAGACATTTCATCAAAACAAACAACGTAATTAATATTCTCTAACATTCTCCTAGACATTCCATCAAAACAAACAAAGTAATTAACATTATCTCCATGATATTATAACATTCTTAATTGTTATTAAATATAGTAATCTTAATTTTCTGGACATCTACTTTCCTACAATCAAATTTAATATGTTAGGTAGAGCTCCCAACACCCTAGAATTTGATAGGCCTGTAAGAGATATTTTTAGAAGAGAAGTTCGTTAAAGTAGGCCGTAAATAATATGCATTTCAAGGACTTATTTTAAAACATAATGATAACATTAACATCTATTTCCATCTTGAAAGACCTATTTCTACTCCCTCCACGCGTCCATTTTCCACATCTAAGATGATATAGGAAAGCTTAAGTTTTATATTTAGCAATTTAGTTAGGGCGATCTTTTAATTTAAGAGTTTTTAATCAATTGATTTGGGGGTTATCTAAGGTTTGATTGATTTAGGGTTTTGCTTAATATATACTGATTTAGATTTGAACTATACATTGTTTAGGAATCAAAACGCGCATTGGAATGAGACTATGTTTTGTTTTTTCATCTCTGTGTTTTTTGTTTTTGTTGTCTCTGTTTCAACCAATTGCTTTCGAACTGAAGAACCGACCGAACCAAACTAAAACTTTTCGTTCGGTTCGGTTTGGGTCATATAGCATTCACGGAATCAGGTCAGTTTGATATATTACTTAACCAAAAATTTCAGTTTAATTTTTATTGATGAACGAACTGAACTGAACCGTGAACAACCTTAACTATGAGGAGTGGGTACACAACACCAAGTATACCTCCAGTTACCCTGCATTGTTACAAGAAAGAACAAAGCCGAATGATGATAAAATAGCTTTCAAACGTCTAATTAAACACATTCTGTGAATATAAATATTTATATAGACTATTATTGACCTGTATTTCAGAAGAAGCCAGAGGAATACAGTGATCTAGACAAAAGCTCTGGCGGATAATATTAGAGTTATTGATGATAGACCAGACCAAAAGCATTGGGGTGAGGTTTAGTTTAGGAAAAATTACAAGATTCACAATTTTTGTAAGGCAACTCTACATAAATGTCCATTTTTTTAATATTACAGATGTGACCTTTTTTGATAAGTGGTATTAGCCTTAAAAAAAATTTCTTTTCTGCCATTGTCTTTCTCACATAGTTTTGGCCTCTAGGATTTTAAACAGCAGTCATGTCTTCTCCAAAAAGCTTCCGCCACTTCATACTCACTGCCGTCTGCTCGTCGCCTTTCTCTCTCTATTTTCCTTGTTGCATGTTGTTGGTCGGCGACCTCCCTCCCTCCCTGTTCTTCTTTGAGTTTTTAGAAAAAAATTGTAAAATTAACTATTGATGCGTTGTTAGGGTTAAAATTGGTTGTTTGTACGAAAGCTAATGTGTTGTTAGTATTTCGTTCTGGATCTAAGTTTTTTTTTTCTGATTATTTATTGAATATGAGATTTTTCTAGTCTTTTTCGCGTGAGTTTTCTGGTTTTTTGCGTGGGTTTTCTGGGCTTCTTGATGAATCTTGCAATTTTTTGCGCTGTGGTATCAAAATTAGATACCGTACGTAACAAAATTAGATACTATACGTATCTGATTTATATATCATACGCATAACTTTTTTTTTAACGGAATCCACGTGTCACCCATGCTACAGTACGCGCGTGGGGCCGCTGCACGCGTACTGTAGCGCGTTTTTTGTCTTTTTCATTAAAGGCTTAATGGTACATGATTATCCATCTCCCTCTTTTTTTTATTAGAAGCCGATTATCCTGCAACTAAAATTTTTTTGGACCATTCTTGTAGTTCTCCCTGGTGTTTATCATTAAAAAATATCTTTTATCGCTACAAACTTGACAGGAATTGACACTAATCAAAGTCAAACTCAGATCTTATGATGTGAGTGTGAGTGCTTAATCATTATTCTAACTCATAATTATTGTAGAAAATATTATATGTATTGTGGGTCAGAAGTTTATTAAATGCTTTAGGCAACTAACAACATGCGCATGCCCCATTTTCAACATGAAATGATAACATAAGCAAAATCATGACCACGAAATTGGAATGAAATCTTAATAAACGATGACCAAAATAACATGTGGTATGCTCCGAACAAAACGAATTGTCATTCAGCTTAAGATGACATCTGAACAAGCATGGAGATGCAACTCAACAACTTTTACAGAAACTACGAATCTCGGGTATATTTCGATTTCATGTATCATTACAACCTGGGAGGAAAGAACGACTTCTCGTTACAAAGACTTAAAAACAGAAACCCAGCATAGGAGCGCATAGTACAGAAAGCATGATCACCAGCATCGTTTGCAATGGTATATGCGGGCTGAAAAAGAACACGACAGCAATGGAAGCACTCTGCCAGAATTTCAGCTGCGCAAATGCTCCTCCCTGTCAAGAAAATGCAGCATTAAATTTTATCCTTTATGAATCGATTGCACATAAACAACTGACAACTACAATTGATGAGTATGATCACAGTTGAAAAGCTCATGTCACCCTATTCCTTAAAACACATTTGCTAAGGAGAGGAAAATTAAACTCTTTTAACCATCATAGAATGATAAAAGTCAATAAAATGGTGGGACAACATTCTAACAGACCCTCTTAAAAACCACAACACAAAATAGTCGACTATGAGGCATAACAAACATAGGCAAACTATGCCGCATAAACAGCCAAACCAAGTGCCACAACATAGGCCTAACCAAGCTCTGATATCAAGTTAGAAAACATAGTTCAATATATATTTTTAAAACACGGGTGTTAAGGAGGGAAGAACTCTAGTCTTTTAGCAAGTAGAGAAGCAAAAATTTCAGGTAGGAGTGGGTACATAACACCAAGTATACCGCCAGTTCTGCCGCATTGTTACAAGAAAGAAGAAAGCAAAAAGATGATAGAATAGCTTTTAAATGTCTAATTAAACACAGACATTCTGTGAATATAAATATCTGTAGATTACGATGGTCTGGACAAAAGCTCCAGCAGATACTATCAGAGTTATTGATGATTGAACAGAACTAAGACGACCCGCAGCAAGTGAACACTAAGACAAAGTTTGACAACAATGTAAGGAAAATTTAATATATAAATATATGACATAAAGGAGAAACACCTTTAGATAGTGAGGGGTATTAGAATTCTTATTCACCTAACATAAAAACCATCTGTTTAGTACAGTATCAAGTAAACTCGAATTTTCACTCTAAATTTTACGTCAAATGACATCTAAGCGAAATTACTATTGTTGCACCTGAATATTGGTCTAGTGAACGTCAACATTTAAACTAATGGGTTAGGGAGAAGGCATGCTACACTAGCCTTCTGACTTTCTAATTTATCATATAATTGTATGAGGTATTGACTTTGTGAGTTATACAAGCCTGTCAAAGGAGCTATATAAATGTCATGCAACTGAAAAGAGGTGGGAAAAACAAATTATTAATGGTTTCTCACCATTGTATTAAAAGCCCCATAAACAGCCATTGCGCCACCAACTCCAGACACACCCAGTGATGGAGTGACAAAATGCTTTGTGAACTCAGCCCTAACACTCAAAACACGTATAGCGCTTTAATAAAAAGGCAAGAAAAGGAATAGCATGTTAACTGTGACTGGATGTGTAATACTTTTGTAATAATTTTTTTCCAAAAATTACCACATAAATGCTTTTTGGAGACCTGAGTATGCAATTAGTGGAATGCTCGATACCATCCGCATGTCAAACAGAAGAGTGATCACTGATTTTGACAGAGATACAAAAGATGAATATAAGTTGACAGAAGGATCTGATTGTGCCTCATCTCCTTTACCATCCTTCTTTTGCAAGAAGCACATAAATATGGTATCTAATGTCATACTGCAAAGAAAGACAACAAATAACAAAGCCATGCCACTGGTATTTCCATCACTCAGCAAAGCGAGAGAGAATAGATTTCCAGCAAACTGCAAAATAATGTGATAAGAACTCTGATGGAAGAAATTCACCCTTAACAAAGAGAACGATTGATCCACCTCGTGGCTCGCAAGCATTCCCCAAAATTCTCCATTGAAACACCCAATTACTGTTCCTTCATGTAAGTCATTATCTCTTGCATGACAACTCGCGGTTGATGTTAGATATGTCCCCTGGAAGCGATAGGGGTCGTTTGGTATAAGATTGAGAGTAAAAGATTTTCAAAATAAGATTGTTGGAATGTAAGATATCTGGAATATTGAAATTACTTTGTTTGGTAAATATTACATTATTAGTATTATGAAAGGGGATGTTTTAAAATTATTATCAAATTTTCAATATTACCCTTTTAGATAAAAGTTACTGAGATGAGAAAAAAGGATAAATTAGGTAAAATATATATAGGTTGTTTGCAAAGATTGTGGGAATCCACCTACCCTCCAATTTTGGAGGGTTTCAAATACCCTATAAATCAAGGAATTTTTAAATTCCGGTAATCCAAATCTCCTCCAAATTTTTGCAACCAAATGAAGCTATCTTCTAATTTTCCGGGCATTTGGGCAACACTCCCCCACGACAAACGTATTGATGCGGGAAACCAAGGTAAAGAGAAGCTGGAACCATTGTATACCTGCAGAGAAATAGTTTAGGCGTTAGCAATTTCAAGTGCTCATGAATACCAACATGAAGTCATGATTTGAATGATCATGGAATATAATGGGAACCAAAATGCTAAGTTTGTAGATGTCAATTTCTGTTTGAAAATAGAACTCGGCATTGGGATCCAAGTCAATTATAATTCTTAATAGAATGTTATTGATTCTCAATAGCATCTTTGCTTTTCTTTTTTCTCTAAGTTTGATCGCTAGTATTAGAATTTTCATTGGATATTTCAAAGGACGTATCATATTGACTCGGTACATCAAATAATAACATATTGACTCGGTACATCAAATAATACCATATTGACTCGGTATATCACAATAGAAACACGGAATATAGATATTTCCTACCATGCAGCTATCTAATATAACTTTTTCATTGACACATTATCACAAGCAGTATACGTTCACCAAGAAAGGGGATATGACAAAGGACTCGGTCAAAATGGGGCGTTTACAGAGGAAAACGAAATGCATATATATTAGAAGGATTTTTTTTTTCATAATTAAGTGCAATATATGCAGAGAGCATCATATACTTACCATGATGGCTTTAGATTTGCAGCTATGAACAACCAATACCCAGTAGTCCCGAGTACCAAAGCAGTCTTAGAGCCCAGTGCCTTAACCACCAGAGAAGCCACTCAGGAGAAAAATGTGAAAGATAAATATAATATCCCAAGCGATAAGGTGACCAAGTTCTCCTCCTGACATGGACAATACAAAATTCCGAACTTGAATTTCAGCCAAAATCAAAGCAGCAAACAAGAACGTGAAACAGAAACTCACTGCATTGACAGTGCTCTCCAAGTTCTGAGCAGCTCCATAAGCAAGAAATATCAACAGAAAAGCAGAACTGAGAATATGAACATCTCTTGCATGGTTCTCCAAGGTTCGATTTGGCAAATTGTCAATTACCAATGGCGTCTCTTCATCCCGAGGTTCCACAGAATCCATGGCTTCAAAGAATTAAGCCAATTGCTACAGAATTGGCTTAATCTTTTTTTTTTCTAGCGTCTCCAAGCAGGGAACAGAGGATATTTTGTTGCTACTAAAGATATGACATTTTTTCTATACTCTCTGTTTAAGTTTACCACAAACAGACGATATGTAATTTTTTATATGACAAACTGCAGTAGAAAGTACTGTACTTTTGAAGTTGACGCCATTAAATTCTTCAATTCTGTATTGATTGACTGAGTCAATAAGAAAAGTTTCCCTTCTTTCAGCTGGACCGGCTAACATCATTAACTATTCATTTTTGTTTAACTTGTTTCATTATGCTTCAACCTAGTAGGTAAATGTCAAAATTTGTAATTAAACATCTTGTCTACGTCAACTGATTGTGTAATGACAAGAAAATTCAAGACTAGTACAAATATTAATAAAGAAGACCACCATAACATGAGATGTGCTCTGAACAAGATGAATTCTCAAAGGAAAACTGATTTTGACTGAGATGACATTTAAATAACAAGGAGGTGCACCTCAACAAATTTTACAGCATTACGGCATGAATCTCGGGTAAATTTCAATTTCATGTCTACATTACAACCTGGGAGAAAGGAATGATTTCTCAATCTGAAGACTTAAAAACAGAAACCCAGCATAAGAGAGGCATAGTACAGAAAGCATGATCACCAGCATCATCTGCAATGATATATGTGGACTGAGAAAGAACACAACTGCAATAGAAGCACTCTGCCACACTTTCAGCTGGGCAAATGCTCCCTCCTGTCAAGAAAAGCAACACCAATTTTTATCTTGAATTCATTGCACATAAACAGCTCAGAACTACAATTGATGAGCATGATCACAAAACTAAGCTCATTCCATTCCTTAAAATCCATGTGTTCAGGAGAGGATAACTAAAGTGTTTTAACCAACAAAGAATAGCCAGGAGATGTTGGACAACATTCCAACACACTCTCCTGGACCACAATACACAACAGTTAACTCACGGCATACCAAACATAGGCCAAACTATGCGACATAAACAGTCAAACTAAGTGACACAAACATAAACCTAATAAAACTCTGATACTAAGTTGAAAAGCTCAGTTCATTCTATTCCTTAAAACTCAGGTGTCAAGGAGGGGAGAACTTAAGTCTATTAACAAGCAGAGAATAGACAAAGTCAGGCGATGTAAGACAACATTCCAACAATAACAAATTTATAATCTAGAGGAGCATTAAAGAAGAAAAAAAGAAGTGCAGCAACCTTAAAAAACTTCAATTTAAATTCCTAGGATTTATTAGTACCGTGTCATGCTCAAATAGTATGCCAAGCAAAGCACTAAGCTGTGTATTAAAAACTCCATCACCAATTCCCAGCAACGCTGCCATGAGGAGGGGGTACACAACACCAAGTATACCATCAGTTAGGCTGCATCGTTATAAGAAAGAACATATCAGAATGATGATAGAATATCTTTCAAATGTCTAATTAAACACAAACATTCTATGAGAATCAATATCCATATAGACTATTGTTGACCTGTATTTTAGAAGAAGCCAGAGGAATACAACAGCCTGGACCAAAGCTCCAGCAGATACTATCAGAGTGATTGATGAGAGACCAGAAGTAAGACGACCAGCAGCCAGTGAACACTAAGACAAAATTCGACAAAAATACAAGGAACTTTTGAAATATGAATAAATAACATAAACACATACATCAAGTTTCTTACCTTAAGCTAGAACGAGGTGTTAGAATTCGTAATCACCCAACATGACAACCATCCATTTATTACAGTAAACTCAAATTTTCTTTCAAAAAGTTAGACCAAACGACTTCTAAGTGAAAATACCATCATTGCATTTGCACCAAAACATTGATGTGGTCCACGTTAACATTTAAACATAATGGGTTGGGGAGAAGGCGAACTACGCTCGCCCTTCTGACTTTCTAATTTATTTATAAACCAAAGGTGTCTCAAAATAAAAATATTTTCAATTAGTAGTTGGATATGGCATAAAGATCCAATCCTAAAGGAATTTCCTTTTTATCCAGTTTTTTTATACTTGCATAACAGCAATATTAAAAGTTGTAATATGTGTGGCTTAAAAAAAGTTAATATATGTGTATGGATTCATAATATATGAGGTACTGACTTTATGAGCTATACAAGCCTACCAAAGCAGCTATATAAAATATAAATGTCATGCAACTGAAAAAAAGGTCGGCAAAATAAATTGTTTATGGTAACTTACAATTGCATCAAAAGCCCCATAAACAGCCATTGCGCCACCAACTCCAGATACACCCAGTGCCGGAGTGACGACATGCTTTGTGAACTCAGCCCTAACATTCAAAACACGTATAGAGCTTCATTACATAAAAGAGACAAGAAAAGGAATAACATGTAAACTGTGATTGAATGTGTTATACTCGTAATAATTTTATCCAAAACTTACCACACAAATGCTTGTTGGAGACCTGAATACGCAATTAGTGGAATGCTCAATATCATTCGTGTGTCATACAGAAGAGTGATCACTGACTTTGACAGAGATATGAAAGATGAATATAAGCTGACAGAAGGATCTGACTGTGCCTCATCTCCTTTACCATCCTTCTTTTGCAAGAAGCACATAAGTATGGTACCTAATGTCATACTGCAAAGAAAGACAACGAACAACAAAGTTGTGCCACTGGTACTTCCACCCTGCAGTGAAATGAGGAAAAGTAAAAGTTGAAAATTAAGATATACTACAGCCGGAAAAAAGTGCATATTCCATAATAACGACACTTCAGTTTGGGATATTATAAGAAAAATAATGTCGGCAGAATATCTAGCTGATTGAAGTTCTTGCAATGTTGAAATCAAGCATGCTTGCACGCAATGGTCCTTAGAGTTCAGAAATTACATACAAAAATTTTCCTCGCTTTGTAATTATACAGAAAAAATGAAGACAAAAGGACTGAGAGAAAAGAACATAAATATGGCACGGAGGGAAAACCTGAATAAAGGCCCTGAAACAAATTTTAAAGTCTTCTGATAAAAGATGTCCGTTCAGACTTCAAAACATCTTAGAGCTGAGTCAATAGTGTAGATTATTTTTTAGAGAAGTACTGAAACATCTTACATGAAGATGCTCAAACTCTAATTCATCCTTGCACTAAAATTATAGATATGGATAATATAAACATGTCCTAATAGTATATGTGATTGGATTGCAGACTGCATGTAATGCTAATAATCAATGTATAATGATTTAACAGAAAAAATAAAAGGAAATGCTACCCAAAACAAAGTTGGTTACGAATAATAATACATACTGATCCATCTCTCAGCAGTGCGAGCGAGATAAGATTTCCAACAAGCTGCAAAATTTTAACAGAGGGGAACACTATCAGACCCCTTTGGCAAGCAAGAACTCTCATGGAAGAAATTCAACCTTGCTATTTCAACATCCTATACAATAATGACAAGAGAGCAATTGATCCACCTGGTGGCTCGCAAACATTCCCCAAAATTCTCCATTGAAATATCCAATCACTGTTCCTTCATGTAAGCCATTATCTCTCGCATGATAACGTGCGGTTGAAGTTAGATATGTCCCCTAGAAGCAATAATGGTTTTGAAAATGATTTTTAGCTCTGCAAAGCATTACTATAAAACAGAAATAGCTAAAGAGTTAGCGGAACCATGGAATTGCACCTGCCCAACCCATATTATTGATGCGGCAAAACCAAGGTAAAGAGAAGCTGGAACCATTGTATACCTGCAGAGAAATTAGTTTAGGTATTAACGATTTCAAGCGCTAAACACCAAACATGAAGTTGTGATTTGAATGATAATGGAATATACTAGGAACCCAAATGCTAAGTTTTGTATATTACAATTTTTGTTTAGAAAGAGAAAAAACTAGACATTAAGATTCAAATCAACTATAATTCTTAATAGAATGTTATTGACTCTCAATAGCATCTTTGCTTTTCTTTTCTTTTTCTCTAAGTCTGGTCACTAGCAGTAGAACCGTCGTGTATAGCAAGTTCATCAATTGGTCACTCAGCCAGCTAATAAAATTTTTTTCATCGGCATATTATCAGAAGGTACTTTACATTTCCACCGTGCATTAAATTGGAATTGTGTCCCTGGAACTAAAAAAAATATGAAGAGTATACTTTCACTGAGAATAATAGCTGTTGCAGTTATGATCAGTGACTCAGTCCCTCCAAGAATTTTTACTTTCTACTTAACAATCACCCCCAGAAGTATTGAGGAAATGCATATATATTAGAAGGAATTTATTTTGCATAATAAGTTCAATATACGCAGATAGCATCATATACTTACCATGATGGCTTTAGATTTGCAGCTATGAACAACCAATACCCGGTGGTCCCGAGTACCAAAGCAGTCTTAGAGCCCAGTGCCTTAACCACCAGCGAAGCCACCAAAGAGAAAAATGTGAAAGATAAATATAATATCCCAAGCGATGTGGTGCCCAAGTTCTCCTCCTGACATAGACAATACAAAATTCCGAAACCACACCATCACAAATTAGTTCAGACCCAATAAAGGACTTCTGAAATTATCTTGTGTCTTCGATTAAGTCACTGATAGAAACTACTATACTCATCTCAATTTGTTGTGCAACAACGTGAAATAGAAACTCACAGTATTGACAGTGCTCTCCAAGTTCTGAGCAGCTCCATAAGCAAGAAATATCAACAGAAAAGCAGAACTGAGAACGTGAACATCTCTGACATGGTTCTTCGGAGTTCGAATAGGCAAATTATCAATTACCAACGGCGTCTCTTCATCCCGAGCCTCCACAGAATCCATGACTTTAAAGAATTAAGCCAATTGCTACAGAATTGATGTTGATGTTATAGAAACGTGCGAGTGAATGGGGAGAAATAAAGAATGAGGTCAAAGCGCGAGGATAGAGCCGGCTAGAAGGAACCAACCAAGACGACAAGAGGAAGAGTTTTGGAGCTCCATTAATTTATATAGCAGATGGACCCTCAAGTTTCCGTTTGGTTGCTGAGAAATATGGGAATTTGAAAAGAAAACAGAAGATTCTGAATTTCCATTTCTTTTCGCGCGGAAATTGGGAATCTATATGGACCAATTGCCTTCGAATAGATCGAAATTACTGAGAATGAGACAGAAGCCGTCTTAGACTGTTGGCTTGCACTGTCTACGGTAAGATTAATTAGATCTCTAATCACTAATCTAATCACCAGCTAATTCCGTCATATATGGCAAATTACGTAACTTCTCTTATTAAAATAGGACATTTCAAAAAAAAATTACAAAAAATATCGTTTATGGATATTTCAATCAAAATACTGCACAAGAGAATCAGGATCTTTTGATTCAACCATATCCAAATTATTTATCAGAGAATCAAGATCTTTTGATTCAACTCTATCTAAATTATTTATCAATGTTGAAGAATATGAATTTTCTATTTATGATCGTCGTGAATTAAATTATAATCAAATTAGTTTAGGTCGTTGTCAATGCAAGTATTATCGAATTCGAACAATTTTGAATTCTCCTTCAATTTCAATAAAAAAATAATAATGACAAGTGATTATTTTAAAAAAAGAAAATGAAAAAATAACAATAGTGAGTCATCAGACGAGTTAATACGTATGACATATGTTTTAAATCTCACTTCCAAACTCAAAAGATATTGAGTTAGAGTTATATATGATCTTGATTCTCATAAATTTATAATCTTGATTCTCATAAATTTATAATCTTGTTCCTTAAAATAACCAGCATTCGTGAAACATGCATTTCATTCTTTAAAAATTTAATTCCTTGATTGTGATATAACTTATAAATATAAAGGGGATGATAAGTTTCCTCTTCCAAAGCCAAATACGTTATCTGTCCATCTCAAATGGGTTAAAATATTCTCCAAGTTTGACCTTAAAGTTGGGTTTTGGCAGTTAGGCATTCATCCTAAGAACCGGTATAAGAGTGCTTTCTGTATACCGAATGCCCAGTACCAGTGGACCGTCATGCCATTTGGCCTGAAAGTTGCACTCTCACTCTTCCAAAAGGCGGGCTCAATCATCCTCTTAGGGAGCCGCTGTTAGGACCTATGAAAGTATTCATCAAACTAAAACAACTCAGAGTAGCATAGTAAAATATCTTTCTCAGATCATAGTCTGATTCTATTCTGATACACAGGATCCCTCTGTCAAGGCCAAGTCTAGAGCATACTTGAATCTCGACAGCCAGAAATAAACTATTATAAGAGCAAGGTAGCAAGGATAAGAAGAAGAACTTAGAAAGCCATGAGAGAAAAACACTTGTATATTTTGTATTCCGAAAACATTTTGCCTACAATGAAAGGAAAACCCTCATTACTTTCATAGGTCCTAATAGCGGCTCTCTAAGAGGATGATTAAGTCTTACCTGGATATTGAAAGTATGCATTAGACTGATTAGCTGAGAATCGTATAGCTGAATACCCATCTTGGTATCATAGCCATACTTTTACAGCCCGTGGTAATCTATTGTAAGAAATAGGACAGTAAGGAGAACCCTAGAGAAAAATGAGTGACTCCACATACCTTGAACCTGTTCGTCTTTCCTCTTCCTTCTCTCCCCAAGATCTTCCCCCTTCTGTGTGTCGAACTATTGCAAATAAGATTGAGAACCTGATTGAAATCCATCATCTCCCTAAAGATGTCAGAATTCAGGAAACAGAATTACCACTTCTCAGTCCATACAGCCTTTATCATCGATCAAACCGTGTTCTTCGTAGTATCAGAACTTTGATATCTACTCCCAGACCTCATGTGAAAGAAGTTGTGCAAACCATAAAATTAGACCACTGTGGTCTCCAAGCCACCACCGCAGAACATTACGATTGGTGTGTATGGTTAATGGTGGAAAATCCTGTTCATATGATTTCATCATGGCAATACAGTGAATGCTACTAGGAACAAAATGGATGTGAATCTCCGATGTTGGTTTCATGGATGGAAGAAGGATTGCATGACCAGTTTCTTGGAGCAACTCATATAGAGAAAGTTGGTGAGAAGATACTGATGGCTGAGGGCCAACCCAATGAGTGGTATTACTCGAAGAACCATCTTGATCATTGTCGTCATAGTGATCATTGTCGTCATAGTGATGATGTGATTTAGTTTTCATGTATCTCTTGTAAATTGAAAATTCTTAAATTCTGAATAAAGATGTACCTAAGAGTTGATTTAGTTCAGGGTCACAATGGGGTCTGTACTAACATTTCTTTTTCTTATTTCTTTGTGTTTATAAGAAATGTTCTTGTACAGTAGAGCAATTCTCCTTTGACGTGAGCCCCACCATAAACACCATCATACATCCCAACATGATAAATGTAGGATCAAGATTTTCTACGGTTGAAAGTCAATGACATAAGGAAGTTACAGTTGATTCGTTAAGCTAGATCTAAACGGATCATATTTATTAAGAAAAATAAAAAAAAAAAGAGAAATTAAAATCAAAAACCAATATTTTAATGCAAAAGCAGTTGAGTCAAATCTGATATGTCTAGATCTAGTTGAACGGTCAGATTTGACCCAACTGTAATCTTTTGTCATTGCTTAGGCTCCGCTTCCATAAATCTATATGATCACACACGAAGTGTATGTACGATTGACGTTAGTATAACCTTTATACATTCCAACTGGATTTAGATTGTTTGTCGCTGCATAGCAACAACTGACGAGAAGTTTGATCTGATTCATTCAACGAGATCTAAATAGATTAGATGAGATAAAAAAAAAAATAAAAAAATTAATTCAAAAATTAATTTAATAAAACAATAGTTGAGTCAAATCTCCCTCCAGATCAACCATCAAATTTAACATAACTATCACCTTTGCAGTTGCTTAGCAAAGACAAAGGCGACTCATCCATCGCATCCCATCTATTTCACAACTAAAATTGTTGGATTTCACAACTAAAATTGTTGGATGATCATGATGCTTCTTAAAAATTGAAATTCTTGATCATTAGAACACTAAAATCACCATTTTTGTTAAAGTGGGTGATTGACTCATTCATTGCGGTAAGTCTCTGACAACACTGAATTCCCATTTTTCAATGCATCCGTCCTCCGATGACCATAATCATGTTGGATGCTCATTTTCGTCCACGTGTGCCATATTAGTTCATCCTTTGAATATAGGATCATTCTAGTGTACAGGAGATGTTCAGTACATGGGATTTATTTACCTTTGGATCACCCTATGTGGGTCCCTAGATGATCCAAGGGAAAACAAACTCCATGTACCATTAAGTCCCCTGTACTATAGAAATTTCAATGAATATATCATACTATTTTCTGTTTACCATGCTGTGATTTCTACCAGAACCCATGATTTTGAAGAAAGACTAACTCTTTATGGCATTTGCTGCTGTTAAAGCCTAACGCTCAGGAAATAGTCTGTGCACTGCAGCCAGCAAGCTTTGAAGGTGAACTTTCTCGCATTTAGATGAGAGAAGTGAGGATGATAGTAAACAAAACTGATCAGGTTTCTTTTTCTTATAAACCACTTAACGTTTTAATCTATATTCATGTGGATGGTGACATAAACCAGATAGAACGACTAAATAGATTGAAAAGTCATAATAACATCATGTCGCTGAAGCACTCCAAAGTAAAATGAAGTCAATTAGCTATTGCTTGGAATTAACTAAAGGCTTCAAGTAACCCCCCCGAAACAGATACATTAAGCTTGTAGATATCCAACAACAAAAGCCACTCAAAAGTCAAACATAAGCTTGATAGAAACCAAATAACATGATATACCAAAACTAGAGATGCTTGCTCATCATAGACAAATGACATTGTGGCAAAAACAGGAAACGGATACCTATATGCCGAGTTTGCCATCTTACAAACTATAATCATTTTGCTCGAGTTGCAAGGCCTGCTTATTCATATTCAGCAGGCACGGCTTTTGATGACATCAAGATCCATCTCAGTTGGATCAGTTGCTTGGAGTTCTATCTGAATACCATCAAGCTCTCTCTTAAACCTGTCTTTGGAGCTTGCATAGATCATCTTGCTCCTAACTCTTGCTGAATCAGGGGACCTTCATTAAACAGGTAAGAAGTAAATAAATAATACAGGACACAAGCAGTCGACATCATCAGAATCACCTAGAAATCAGGTTATCAGCGTTACCATGCAATGAAGAAAATCCTGCTCTTCTGACAATTCTCTGCTGTGACAAAATCAAAATCATAGACAGCATAACGGCATTCATCTGCTGGGAGGCTTGCAGTGAAATCCTCGTAGCTTTGAGTTGGCTCACCAACCTTCTCCACCACTACTTGCTTTTGCTTTTCCTCAATCTTATACACAATAAAGCGATGGGTTCTTTTTGCTTTTAACTCCAAAAACTTTAACTTGCATTCATCATGAACAGCCATGCCTGATGCTGCGTTGGCCTATCCGAGGATTTAAAGAAGAAAAAAAAAACGGATCAACTTGCTTGAGCTTGATCATGTCTAAAGTCCAAACGAAATTAAAATGAAAGGTGAACTACTTGTCTGGTTAATAGAAATAGAGCAAAGCAAAAATTGGGTTTTTTAGGGGAGGGCGAGGGGGAACGAAAAGACAAAACTTGATGGATCGCATACTACCATCCACCCCACCNCCCCAAAAAAAAAAAGAATAATATATATGTAAAGTGAAATGTTGATCATGCCTTCTGTAAGAGAATGATTTTAGACCCTCCGAAATCTTTCTTTTGAAATTTCTAACCCGCCAAACAAAATTGAGTCAACAATGCCCATGCACAAGTATGCAGAATGCATCACAAAGTTGATTAATCTTATCAGAGTTAGCAAGCATGCTGCACACATAGATTCATATCTTAAGTCATCAGATCCACATAATTCATGGAAAGAGGCAGAAACAAGAACCAAAGTTATTACCTGAAAATTTTGGATAGAGATAATGCAAAATTGTGTCTGAGAATAGCTTTTTATGCATAAGCTTATCACATCAAAAAGTAAATCTATTGCATTATGATTCTCACCTAAGTTATAAAGAACATTCCAGGATGGATACAAACTGACTACCATTACTCAAGCGGTAATGGAGATCAATTATTATAGCAACGGATGCCATAACTGCTTCAAAAAGCTCCTCAGAGTTTCGAAAAAAAAGTCAAAAAGTTTGATCTGCAAGCTAACCGTATACAGTACTTGAAGTTTTCAAGTTCTAAATCACAGAACTCTTTGAAGTTCTAGCGAATTCAGCTACCAAAATCATAACACGCAGATCAACTACATGAAAGTGATAATTAAAATAACAACAAATTTATAGTCTCCTAAATCCATAAGAAAATGCGATGAACTACGAATCGAATTCAATTTGGAAAATTCAGTTAAGATAAAAAAGAAACTATAATCTCCCTTTATTTTCTCCAACCATATCCTAGCATTACACTAATGGAGCAAAATTGGCTACACAAACAAAAAAGACTAACCATTTTGTGTTCCGCTTTTTTCTGATACAAGAGTAGAAAAACACGATCGACGATGAAGGAGGAGAAGATGTAGAGAAGCTACTCCCCTCCGATGACTATGGGTCTGCTAAAAAAATGGTCAAGTCCTTATATTGATTTGGCTCTCGGCCCCCCGGTCTCTGAGAGTAATGCTACTGTAATGTAGATATATACGGGAGATGTGTATGATCGAATTGTTGCACCCAATCAAAATGCGCCGCGTTCTCGAGAAACCTGTGGCGCACTTGTCTTGCGGCTGAGCCGGAAGTCTAATAAGCTTGCTTCAGTTGAGAGACGGCTTGATATTTTTGCTAGACGTGTGATTGAAATTTCAAATATACCTGAAATACATAAACTTACGGAAAATGATCCGCTGCTGACTTTGTCAACGGTAGAGGGCAGTTAACAGAGTTTGAACCGTCTGTTTAGATAAAATAATATTGTTCTATAATTTATAAGTGTAAAGTAAAAGAAAATTTATATTTTTTTTGTTTTTGACTTAGACTATCTGGGTCGTCTAGATCACATGACTCACATCACACTGTCTAGATCCAAAACTTATTATTATTCAATATATCCAGTGTCATGTCTGTCATTTTTAAAAATCTCAATAGTGTATTCTCTCTCTCAACTTAAAATCTGAATGTAATGTTATCTTTTATGACACGTAGTACCAAATTATAAGAATGAGTATTGTATTTTTTTCCATATGTATCAACTATTTATCCAATCAATTACATTTTTCATTTTATTTTTTTGAACAAAGTATAAAAAATAATAAAAGAAGATGAGTATCACCAGTGGGTTTATTTAATAATTTATGAAAACAAAAATGTTGATATGATAGGCTTCCTATTTTATTTTTAACATCATAGATTAATAAAAGAAGGGATGTCTAAAACTCTTATTTACAATGACTTTCTCTTTATGAATGAGGGCAGTAATATTACAAGATGTTGACAGTTAAATCTCAGAGGTAAGATTAGGTTAGTAATGTGTCTGCTCCACTTATCTCTCCACACCTACAATGGAGGAAGGTAAAGTAGGAGATCAAGATGAGAGGGCAGTGGTATCATTTTTACCCATTCAAAGCTTAAGTCAGTGAGGGGAAGATGATAGTAAAGTAGATAATTAGTTGAAAGTTATTCCGTACCTCTTAAAGTGTACTTACTAGGGTATTTATAGTGGGAAGTTGGTATTAAGGCTAGGCTAGTATCTATACATTAGCAGGCCTCTCCTCCAATGGGGTGCCTTCTCGGATCAACCCCAGTTTCAGGCTTCTCTGATTGGTTTGGTGGGGTACGACGTAACAGATGATGACTTCGGGTATGAGAACAGTCTGTCCTCGTATCCCACAATGTACTTCCTCGACCTCTATTGATCCGACCGTATTAAATGCTTATGATGACACCCTGCTGGGCGCAGGTTGACTGACTCATTGAGTAGTGGGCTTCATGCTTTTTGCCATGCCTCCATCTTTGATTGGCCTATGTGTATTAAATGTATACGATGATACCCTCTGAGCTTCTACCTCAGCCTAGGTGCCCTATATGAACTAAGGCGAGCGATCCCCCCCCCCCCCCCCNTCCCCCCCCCCCTCCCCCTCAAGTCATTCTTCAAGCGGGAACATCTTTCTGTTAGGACTTAGTCAAAACACAAGTTAATTCACACGAGTACCATATGCGGCCCTTAAAAGTCCCGGGACGCTTGACCCTAGGGAGGGTAAACTCCTCTGAAGCACTAGGTCAGGTGGCAGTCTTCCCCAAGGCCTTGGCCCCAGGGTGGGTAAGCTTCCCCGAGGCCTAGGCCCCGTGGTTGATGAGCTTCCCTGAGGCCTGGGCCTCGAGGTGGGTAAGCCTCCCCGAGGCCTAGGCCCCGGGGATGATAATCTCCCTGACACGTCAAACATTTGTTCAAGAGTATGAATGGTCTTAGTCGCATTAACGTGCCCTTAAAGATCTTTTGTACATGCTCGAAAATGGGTATAATACAAGGTAAATTTTAAACCCTAAAACAAAAACTGCTCTAACCGGTACTATGCTTAGCAATAACATCTATAATTGAGCTTATGTTCCTATTAACCCACCTCATATTGCATACCTCAAAACTTAACAACTTGGTCTTAATTTTATCAACAAAATTGTTAAGCTTCCAATCATAACATTGCCCATAATTGATCCAATGTACAACAATTTTACAATCTGATTCAACAACAATATTCTTCCATCCAACAGTATCAGCAATGTTCAAACCTTCATTGATAGCAATAAGTTGAGTATGATCTATACAGCTAGAAGCCAAAACCTGCTCACCAACTAACTCTCTGACATTATCATCGTTGCAGTCCCTTGCAACTATTCCCAAAGCAGCTTTGTATGAGTAACTTTTCATGGGTATAAAAGTAATTCTAGAGGTATTTGCTCTCTGTATCAAAATATCCATCAATGTCATGTGAAAATTATGACAATAACTTGAGATAGCGTGATTGTCAGTTTTATATAACGTTTTCATCTCTTTGTTTTGTGTATGATATGTTACCTATCATTTAAAAAATAATAATATGACAACAATGCAGTTCAGATCTTGAGAAGAAACAATTCGCGGTTGAGATATTCAAATGTAAAATAGGTAATTGGGTTGAAATAAATTAAAATAATTAAATAGTCTCTTGATAGTTGATCTTGTTGATAGGGATTGAGTTTTTTTTAGAGGTCGTAATAATTTGTTATATGTGATATTGTTAACAACTATAAAATTTACTGTGATCCGTAAATCTATATCATAAGAATGTGTTCAAACATATATATCTCTAAAATTTCATGATTTATAATTTAACAAAACAAAAAACATCTCATCAAGCTGAATTTTTTAAATATTTTCAAATAGTAACATAATTATATCTTTGCGGTGCTTGTCTACTCGACCAATATTTAAGATGTATAAGTGAAATCACCTACTATAGGAGATGATCTTCATAATCATTACCAAACAATTGGCAAAATCATGAATATAATCAAATACTATCTTTGACAGTAAATCATTTTCGAAAGCAGTTTTGACAAAGGGGGCTTAATTATCGATAATAATTCTCCGCTTGAAAATTAACCCTTACATTTATTTAAAATAAATAATACTGCAAAGATAACTAAAAATTAGATCATAAGTTTAAGAAAAATTGATCATTTAAGTATATATGATGGTAAATAACCTAGATACTAATGCAAAAACCTAAACTCCATGCTAATTGATGAAATCAAGATTGCTCCATGAAATTGAAAATAATGAGAATCTTGGACGTTCAGTGGTAATTGTACGGTGGAAGCTTAAGATGTTAGTTTAGATCAATAAATGTAGATTCAATCAAAACACAAGATTATTATTTTAGGTAGTTTTCATGTTAGACCCACCACTTTAAAAATTAGTAGAGTAGACTCTACAGTTACATTTTACATTCACATTAGACCTTTTGTTTGCACTTCTGCTTAAAAATATTAACGTTATGTCACTAACTGTTGATGTGGCATTACGTGGCAAGTGGTTTGACGCCACATCAGCTTTTTATTTACCCAACAGCCACGTGGCAAATGACATGGCATTACAAGTTTGCCATTTCTCTTTCTCTGAGCTGCTCTCTCTCCCTCCTCGGCAGCAAAACTCATTCAAGCTTCTTTCTCAACCATTTCAGATTTGTTTTTTTTTTTTTTTAAGAAGACGTCCTCTGCATTCTCACCGAAGAAGACAGCCAATAAAGGCTCCATCCTTGACAGATTCCTCCATTTCAGATTTTTTTTCCTCTGTAGAAACGGTGAAAGACTCAGACCCACGCCGTTTCAGATCTTCCGAAGAAGACGATGAAGTCTCCGCGGATTTCTCTTTCTCTCCCGAACCAGGCTTATGGGTTTATGGGATGCGAAATGGGAAATGGGATTGTGCTGAGCGTTTCAAAGTCAAAAAGAGAAGAACCCATCTTTGTTCAATGATAGGATATGATGATTTACAGGTGGCTTCTATTTCTTGAGGTTTCAGTTTTCGTTTGTTTCTTAGGCTTCTTGAAGGACTTGACCTATATTATGATCTTAACCCGTCAAAAAGGAGAAGAACCCATTCTTTGTTCAATGAATCAAAGATGGGATCTCAATTATCTCATTTTCTTCAATATTAAGAGATAATATTTTTTTCAGTAATACTCAAATTTATTTCAATTTTTTTTGTGTGTTTAATGTTATAGCATTTCCTCATTTGAGATTTGGTTTCATTTATAGTTTTCAATGCCAGTCAATTTTGGAGACATGATTTGCTTCAATTTTAGTTGTTTGATAGGTTGAGGAACTGAATCGACATCGACAACAACTCATTCCCAAAACTAGAGTCAAACCCGACGTCGTCCAAAACATTCAGAATTAATGCCAAATTATAGAGAACCCCATTCTCATGCAAACTTAAGGAGTATCCATTTCAGCTAAAGCAACTGAAAATTACCGTATAGAGGAGAATCCCCATTTTTAAAGCTTCTGTGTAAATGGGATTTCAACTTTTGTGGGATACCATTTGTAAATGGGTTTTGCTTCTGTGTTTTTATAAATGGGTATTGCTTTTGTGGGATACCATTTGGACGCAGGGATGCTGCAACAAAGGGTTACGAAGTGCGAACGAAGAGGAAGAAGAAAGAAATGGGGAAATAAAGGGTATTTTGGATAATTTCTGTCACGTGCACTATACAAAATTAGGTTTAGATGATAATAGAGTATTAGCTTCTATGACAGCTCTCTTAAACATGTCATCTAAAAATGGTTCTAGTGTGTAAAAAAACTGATTTTAGCTAAAATGACAGGTTTTACTTAACTTGTCATAATAAGTTCACCTATTATGATAGTGGAAAACAAAGTTATCATTACATTATACTGAAAATATTCAATAATTACAAACTTGCCACCTTATATGCTAACCTTAATTCTCTATATTTCCATCTTTCACCTTTTCATATCTGGGAATAAAGGAACAAGCGATTGAGTCAGAGAACCTAGGGTTCTCTCTCTCACCTCTTCTCCTTTATCCTCGTCTCTCTGTGTTTCGACTCGATGAAGAGAAGTAGATGCGAAAAAAGTTCAATCGGTCGGTTCTTCCCCTCGGCCCTGGTTAGAGAAGAGGTGATTGAGTTAGAGAACATAGGGTTCCTCTCTCGCGTCTCTTCTCGCCTCTTCTCTCCTCTCTCTATGTATGTGTGTGTGTGTGTGTTTCAACTCGATGAAGAGAAGCAGATGTGGAAGAAGTTCAATCGGTCGGGTTCTTCCGATCGGGCCTAGTAAGCTTATTGATCCAGTTTTATTCTTGCTCTGGCTTTTGGAATTAAGTCGATTGACTTGTTCTGCTTAAGTGGATAGGCGCTCATTTTATTGAAGATTCTAGCTAGCTTCTATAACATGGGGTTGTGTATTATATTATATAATTACACATATATGTTGGTTTTCTGCATTTTCTTGATAATTTAGCATGTTCATGTGTTCAATACTTTATACATTCAATTCAATGTTATGTTATATGAGCCGAAATTTAGGTTAGGTCATGGAAAAGAGAACTAGGCTAGTCATGCTAATGTTGTCTCAATTACTCTTGACCAGGTAATCTTTTAAGATTTATCTAATAAGAAACTATGAGCCTTTTGTTCAGAGTTACTGATTTTCTAAAAAATAATTTCTAGTTAATCTTATTATATGTATCCTGTTATACAACATCATTATGCATTTCAATTTTTTCCTGACCCAGCTTAGAAATGCATTAGAGATTATATATAAATATTCTAGATCTGTAATTTTGGCATTCTAAAATGTGAGCATTGAAAATAATCATCAAAATGAGGTTTTGACAATTGGATTATTGGTACTGTAGTTCAAGTGCATTGTTTCGTCATGTTCCTCTTCTTCTCCTTCTTATTTTATTTAAAGAATTGGTTTTGAAATTTTCTCTTTGTAGTCCGTGTGAATAACCATTGGTTGATATTACTTAACCGAGAATGTTTTTGCACCTGACTCTGCTTTCATCCGTTGGGAAATGTGGATGGCTAGACAAGTGGCATTTATGTCTTTTCTCACTTACATATGTCAAAAATGTATAAAGAATTCACTCTTTCCCACGCCAACACCCCAAAAAAGAAAAAGAAGGAAAAAAAGAAGAAACAAACTTGAAACATTAGGGAAATATATATTTGATAAAAAGGATAATAAAGAGTCATGTGTTTTACAGGCAATAAGAAGTCGGTTGTTGTATCGACGGTAGTCACCGTTTTAGCTTAAAACTCAGTTTCCTGTAGTGTCCTCTCCTCTCCATTTGTTACTTTAATAGATAGCTACTTGTTGCTGGTTGCTAGTTCTACCGATACCATTTTAAGTGTCCAGGTTTAATCTACTAGATGATCTTTCTTTTTGTTTGATCTACTAGGTGATCAATATTGAGAATTTCAAAAGATGTGACACCTTAATTAGTGATGAGTTCCATGATAATTATGTTGTAGAAAAGAGCAATTTTCATGTCAATGGAATTGGACACATGAATTTTAAAACCTGCTTGAGCTAAAGATTATTTCTTATTTTTTGCATACGATTTTTATGCCTTATGTGTTCCATTTGCATCTTATTGGTTGTCTTTTATGTGAATATGATTGGATTTTTCTACTGGAGACTGCTTGGATCACTGTAACATAACTCCTCTCAATACTGGGTTTCTTCTGATTGTTACTGTAGATTATAAAATATTAAAGAAAACATAATTCAGAAAATTTGCATTTTATACCAACTTTGAGATTGATGAACCACTCACTTATAGTATTTTAGTCAATGAAAATGAAGAGTTCTTAAAGAAGGGAAGCCAACCATCTTTGGTGATTGAATCAAAAGGTCATGCTCTTCATGTTTTTGTCAACCAGAAGCTTCAAGGTACTTATCTATTTTGTTGGCTAAGAAACCGTAAGCTCGACAAGCCTCTTTGCAGCTCATGGCATTAGCTTTATTTCCCATGTTTTGGAATAGCATAGCAATGATGAAAGTATGAATAAAATAACCATTGTTATGGAATTTAGGATTATATTATCTAAAGAATATTTTGGTACTTTATTTCTTTACTGATTAAGGTGAATTATGCATTTTATGTAATTTCCTATTGAATGAGGTTTTTTTTTTATTAATATTAAAGTTAGGATCTTTTAGTGCCTAAAAATATGGGCTTATGGTTGGTATTGAGTTTTCTTCTCCATTTTTGAGTTCTTATTCACTCTCTGAATTCTTCTCTCATTTTCTCCTATTTCTATCTAATTCTCCCTATATTTCCATTTCTCTCTCATGTTCCACTTCTTCTACCTGTATCGCATCATGCAAGTTTTATTTCACTCACTCTTGAGAATATCAGTAAGATAGTATGCTAACTACATTTATAGGGGATTCATTACCAGTGATTTCATTTTCTGGTGATTGCAGGCATGTATGGTCATCCGAATTCATAACTATTTGGTTGGACTCAATGTTTAAGACAGTTTTGAGAGGTTTCAAATTAAGATCAATTGTGTGTTATCAGCTAAAATAATGTGAGGACTCATAGATATATACTTCATATTGAAGATTTATTGGTTAATCATTTTGAGTGAGCCTATGTTGTCTATTGGACTCAGGCATTTGTTTTACCTAAAAAAGATATGAGAGTCATTAGAAGTGTCCGTGAGAAATGGTTCCAACTTGGTTTTAACTTCATCCACGGAATAATCTTAAGCATAGTTAACCTGTGATTTTGTCATGATTAAAACCTAATAACGAAAAATGATTATTAATTTAATTGAGGAAAGGTATAGTGTAACCTCACTCTACTTACTAATGTTCTGACTTTTCTCATATTAGCATGTACATGTTATGTCTTATCCATATCTGATGGTTATTTCTGTGCATTGTTGTTGCTCCATAAATTTTTCATCTCTCTCTCTCTCATGTTCCTTCTGCAATATTTTTGAGATTTCATTTTCCTTTATTATTCTACCATTATTTGTTTAGATCATCTCCTTCTTCATTAATTAATCTTATGTGCTTATTTGATGTTCAGTTAGTACCTCTAGTATTGAATATATTGCTTTCATGGAAAGGCATTTGCCTTGCCATGACAGTTTTTTATGAAGAAACTAGACTTTTAATGATGGGGATTCTCCGTCATCTAAAGGCTTTTCATGGCATTCTATGATGATGAGGATTCTCCGTTAATTCTGTGCATTGTTGTTGCTCCATAAATTTTTCATCTCTCTCTCTCTCTCATGTTCCTTCTGCAATATTTTTGAGATTTCATTTTCCTTTATTATTCTACCATTATTTGTTTAGATCATCTCCTTCTTCATTAATTAATCTTATGTGCTTATTTGATGTTCAGTTAGTACCTCTAGTATTGAATATATTGCTTTCATGGAAAGGCATTTGCCTTGCCATGACAGTTTTTATGAAGAAACTAGACTTTTAATGATGGGGATTCTCCGTCATCTAAAGGCTTTTCATGGCATTCTATGATGATGAGGATTCTCCGTCATCTAAAGGCTTTTCGCGGCATCCGATGATGACGGGGATTCCCCATAATCTTAATGCTATTTGCGGCATCATATTATGATAGTTTTTGTTAAAAAGAGTAAAAATAACAGTCCGATAGATGACAGTCGGCTAGCCATCATTATAGGGTTATAATGACAAGTTTTGACCGTCATCTAACCCCATTTTTGTAGTAGTGGTGATTGTTGGGTAAATAAAAAACTGATGTGGTGCTAAACTACTTGCCATATCAACAGTTAGTAACGAACCATTAATATTTTTAAGCGGAAGTGCAACGGAATGTTTAATGTGAATGAAATAGGAAACTGTAAAGTTTATTCTGTCAATTTTTAAAGTGGAAGGTTTAAAATGAAAACTACCTCGAATTACAAAGGTAAAATTACAGTTTACCCATAATTTAATTCCGCTCCTAATACTAAATATGGCACTGTTTACAATATGAATAAGGAATTTTTAACTTACTAAGATTTTATATTTGATCGAGATTTCTATGAGTAAAAGTAATTAACATTAGGTGTCATGATAAATAAATCTCTTGCAAACTACACTTAAAAAAATTGTGAAATTGAGTCATAAAATTCATGAAGCTGAGACGGAGCCATATAAAAGCGAGCAAAGGCTGGCTCGACATATGGTCGTTGACATTTGGCAGTATAGTATAGACAATGTCAAACTTGGATATTTTTCTCCAGCCATGCAATCTCCATCATTTGATTGAAAGACAAACATAATGTGTTTTTAAAAAAATAAAGGCTCCTAAAGATTCTCTATAAGCGTCAATCCAACGCTACAACGCTTTGAGATTTTAAAAAGGGACAAATAAATTGCTACCACATTCCTCCATGTTTCCATCAACTTTAATGTATCCATTCTCTTCCAAAGTTGCATTTGTTTTTCTTCCCCTTTTCTAGTGCAAGATGGGTTTCAATAATTGAACGATATGTAGTAGGTCAACTAATTAGTTCTTCTAAACATCATTCATTTTCATAATTGATATGTGATTTAAATAATTTCTTTCGTTTCAGTCAAATTAGACCGATGCTTATATGATAGTCTGTTCAATATAATATCGCTTGTTACACATCCGATCTATAGACGAATAATTAGCAACTCAGATTAGGCTATTGCTCGATGATTTTATACGTGACTTGTTATTAGTTTTGTTGTGTGGTATTATGTCTTTTTATCTCCATAAACTAGCTTGTGAGATGGAGTTTTTTCATACTTATAAATTTACTGTCAATCATTTTTATAACTGATGTGGAATCATTTCAACGGTTAACAATGACGTATAAACTAGATTATCTCTTTTCAAATCCATCATAAATTTTCTTAAGTTCTAGCCATAACTCTTTTTTTTGTCTGTTTGCTCTCAAGTTGAGAGATGTAGAAGAGCTTGAATTCAAAACCTCTCTTTTAGTCATGAGTTCAGTTATCACTAGATCCACCTCCATCAATGATGATTCAAGCATAACTTTTAGTGATTAAGAAGTAAATTTGCTTTATCAAAAAGTGAGGAACATGATCAATAACTACGTCTTCTCTTTTTTGAGAAAGGAGGATTGTCTGTCAATGCCTTTGAAAATAAAAAATATGATTCAAAAACAACAAAAATTAAAAAAAAAAAAGACTAATGAAGACTCGGACCGTGACACAAAGGAATAAAAAACTATTAACACGTGCTTCTCTAAAAGTTTATCTATTTTTTTATTAAAAGTTAAACTATTAACTAACGGAGAACATTACGCTGACTTTACTATTGAGTGAATAAATGGTTGATTATGAAATATTACAAAGATTCAAACATTTTAAAAGTGATACAAAAAACTATTACCATTTCCTATAATTTCATAGAACCCAGTGACAACCTTGACTGATGCGTAGAGTTATTATAATCACATGCACTAGAACTCATATCGTTAAAAGATTAAACAACAAATAATTTTTAACTAAATATTTTGTTGCATAAAATCAGAGATACTGTGCTCACAATAATATGTTAATGTGTGTTTTTTTAAGGAAATGTTAAGTGTCTATGCCCGATATAATTAATAAAAATATAAATCCCAAGCTTTAGAGGCGAGCAAAATTTAATTTCTAAACTATTGAAACCCACAAATTATTTATCAATTTTAAGTTTGATATCAAATCAAACGAAATTCCCAGTTCAATTATACTACTAAATGCCATTCTAATTTGCAAAAAAAAAAACTTTAAAGAATTTCTCTAAGACATCGACAAGCTTCTGTTACAGTGAGCCTTTAATTTCATGTGATCCGGATTTAATTTTTACGACAAATCTCGTAATTTTCACTGATTTTATGGATTAAATTTTAAAAGCAGAGGAGAAAGAAACAGAGCAAAATGAAAGCAAATGTGATTAATACCATTAAATTCTAACACGAACATGGAAAAAATGGCTTAAGCAAAGGCTCAAGACATTTTTCCAACAAATAACGACAATTAAATATGTAGAAAAACATCCACTAATTAAATAAAATACATAACTACTTGGCTACATGATCAGCCGGTTTCAGGTCATTTTTCTGCACAAAACCAGAAGACTCCGCCGTTGACGGTGGCTTAGCCAGTGGGAGATCAGGGGCTCGGACATTCGACGGTGGCTGAGTAGCCTTAGTACTGTCAGAGACAGTAGTACCGTCTGATAGTGGATCTGAAAGGTAATCAGCCGCCGTGAAAATGCTCTGCGATGGCCTCCTTTGGTGCCGTCCTGGTCTTTGTGACATTTTCTCTCAGTAAGCTTCAATGTGAGTTAGAGAGAGAGAGAAAGAGAGAGATAGTGAGACTGAGTTGGGTTACGAGGTGCATGGTATTATAAATGGTTGACTGGATTTATATGGAAGGGTGTTAGAGCAGGGTTATCCAAACTCTGAGGTTTATGGACATTTATTCGTAATTATTTATTTACGATTTTACCCTTCTCATTAGGTTTTTACTGAGAGAGAGGGGTTTAATTGCAATTTTTACCGTTAAAAAATTTAATATTTTTCTTTAATGGGATAGTCCAATATTCAGTGATTTAGAATTTTTTTTGCTAATCTTTCATATACAATGAACACAATGAATCACCATAATGTCCAAATAAATATTTTTCATTTCAACTTGTGCAAGTATAAATTTCTTTACGTAGCATTCTCACTTTAACGTGATCCTACTTTAATACATTTAGTTATAATAGGAAATAAAACTCTCTATATTCATTACTATATCAAAAAACTCGTGCTAGAATTTGATGAGTATTAATATGCTCGTATATTCATTATTAATTTATACATATATGATGTCGTTTTACGTCACGTGTGTGCTGACGTATCATAGTAATGTTGAGTAATATAATGCTACATAACATTGTTGTTATTACATGAGTATACTTTTGGTAATTTCTTTATTAAAATTTGATTTAAATTTTATAATTTTTTCTTTATCACCATCAGATTTAAATAAATATTTTTCATCTCAACTTGCGCTAGTATAAATTTCTTTATGCAGCATTTGTACTTGTTGTGATCATACATTAATACACTTAATTATAACAGGAAATAAAAGATAAAATCAGAAAACTTATCTTAGAATGTGATTGGTATTAGTATGCTCCTATGTTCACATTACTAATTATGTCATAATATTAAAAAAAAATTATGACCTAAATGATATCCTTTCACATCACGTGTACTGATAATATTATTATGACCATATTAAGTATTATAATGTTATATAACATTATTATTACGAGATTATTTTTATAATTATTTTATAAGTGATTTTAAGTTTATGAAAGTAGAAAACTAATAAAAATAGCAAGATAATGTATTGTATTGTCTTACAGACAATGACCTGTAAACTACCAAATCTTTATTTTTCATTTTATAAATTAAAACATAGTTTAATTTGATAATTATTTCTTAAATAAAGTATTATATATTTATTTATTTATTTTTCTAGAAGGCATTGTTGTCAGTGAAGATGAATCGAGAGAGAGGGGTAAGAAAAGGAGATCACGTGCGAGGTTGCAATAACATATCCACCAGATTATTATTAATTATAAAATAAAAGGGGAAGATCGACGTAATTAAAACCAATCGCATTTAATTTTGATTCTCAATCGTGGGGTCGTGCATTGTACTCCATCCTAATCCACTCCCATTCATTGAAAATAACTATTTATTTTCTTTTTTTTAAGTAACAAATTAATTGAAATTGAGATAGAGAGAGAGGTGAAAACTAAAGGTGAAAAGCATCCACTCTGACTACTCGAATATCGAGTGGGTTAAGTGCATCCATCCTTATCCTCTCTAGATGTCACAAACCAGTAATATTTAAAAAATAATAATTATATATGAATTAAATAATTAATTAAATTTTAAATAATTAAATAACTTGATAATTATTTATAAATTAAATTATTAATTATTTTAATAAATTATTAAAAATCAATTTATAAATAATTATCACATCATTTAGTTAATTAAAATTTGATCACTCTAAAATTCACACAAATCAAATCTTGAATTAATTTTAAGTGACTAAATAATATATAATTTATTTATAAATTGATATTTTATCATTAATTTATAAATTAGTGACACATCATAAAAAATTTGATTAAAATTTAATGTGAGTAGAATGTAGAATTACTTTTATATTTAAACCCATTAAATTCTTAGAAAAAACAATTAGGGCATTAAAGCTCCTTGATGAGTTTTATTTACTCGGTTTGATAGGTGCATCGATTGTACATTTAACATTACGACGCGTACTTTTTATTTGAAGTTATAAATTATATGAAGATTTGCTGATAATGTTACTTGAATGTACTATTTATTAATTATGAACTAAGGGTATGTGTACTTGCTGAGTTTAGATTATAAATATTATGGATTTATATTTGTAATTTAAATTCAACGTGTTACTAAAAGTTCAAAAATTTGTGTGGAACTCTTTATATTATTAAATTTAAAATATAAGTTTTTATGAATTTATAATGCAACTAAAAACATTGAGGGGCTGCCCTTACTCTAGGTGGGATCAAATCATTGAGTGGTTTGCTCAAACCATTAAGAAGAAAGATCTTAGAAGCCTTATTTTGAAAACCGCTTTCAATTCCTTTGTTTTATAATATGTGGATGGAGAGAAATGCTAGAATCTTTGAGGGTAAGATTATAGAGAGAGTTTGTATATTAAGATCCATTAATTACTCTGTTAAATATAGGCTTTGTCTCATCCCCTATCTTTGACTTCCCCTATCAATACAAGGATGTTAGTCAAGTGGAACCTCCCCCTCACTTGCTTGAAAAGCCCCTTGAAGGGTTCTATTTTTCCCTTTGTGTTGGCTTTGCCTTGGGCTTGTCCTTGGTTTGCCTTGTTGTTTGTCCATTCTCCTAATATACTTAATATACTGTCTTTTATAAAAAATAAAGGTAAGATTACAAATCTAAATACAAATATTTGTTAGATTTAATGTGCAAAGTTAAAAATATCACTTTTAAGTTATCATACAAACTACCAATTTATTAATTGAAGGACATTATAATAAAATTACCTAATCTAACATAATTTAAATCATCTTATCTAAAATAATTCAATTTTATAGTAAATAAAATATTACAAATCTTATATCCAAATTTTCAATCCGCAATCTAAAAATTTAGTAAGCATAATCTAAAAATTTAGTAAACTATGTCATAAATTATTTGTGTCAGCCAATCTATGAATTAGTATCATCACTATCATCAATGAGAACATAAGAGTTTTCCACTAGGTATTTAACTTGACTAGATAGGATCGTCTAATTCATATAGAACATATTACTAAAACACCCCTAAAAAGTGATAGGTCTAAGGGGAGAAATGCTATTGTTTTTATTGTATCTTGTATATTTGACATCAAATTTTGCTTGACTTGATTTGATTTATGATTTTATTATAACTGAAAATGAAAATGACTCGAAGTAAAAGCATAATATTCATTATAGCTGTGGGTGTTTGGATGATTTATTATCTTAAATATACATTATAATTTGAAATTGAAGCTCAAACTCTTCTTTGAGAAATAAGTAGCTAGAGAGGCTTAAACCACTTACCTACATTATTTGTCGATTGTTTTATGTTATTTATGATATGTTTACTAAATTTTAGATTAAGGATTTGAATTTTAGATTTTGGATTTGTAATATTATTGTACAGACAAAATTTCACATGACACGTGACAAGATCTAGATCGAAGAGAAGATAGAGCGAGAACCATATGATCAACTAGGCGGTTATGAAGAACAGACTAATAAGATGAAAGTACATGGATTACCGACATGACAATTCAAAGAGAAGCTAATCAATATCATTAGATTGATCAAGCAACCAATATTTACTTAAGTTGTTAATGTTGATAAACTGAATCTCAGATGAATATTCTATTGATCCTATTTTCAGATAGAATTAGATAAACTGTATCAGATTATGTGAATGTCTATAAATATATGTAAGATGTAACTCCAAACAGAATACAACAACTCTAGAACACTCATAAGAAACAAGCTGACTATGTAGCTTGCATTAGCCCTGTAAACTCTTTCTCCATAATGAAATACTATCAAAGTCCTCCCGTGATTTTTCTTCCCTTTAAATCTTTTCCATGTAAATCATGATGTATTGATTCTCTCATTCTCTCTCTAAATTATTCTCTTGATTTTCATATCACGATGTAGAAAATTCACGACCGATAATCAAAAATTATGAATTTTTTTCTTTTACATTTAGTGCTTTCAATGATAGATGAGAAAAAACTCAAGAAATCTCTTCACAAACAGCTCAAAATCAAACCAAGCGCTTTCGACAACGAATTGGAAGACAGAACGAAGAACGGTAAATTCGCTCATTCATATTGATTCAGTTTATTTCTTGTGTAAAATTATTATTTAAAAAAATACCAACTCTATTCGTCGGCGATTAAATCTGAAAAATTCAACAACCACCACGAGGGGCCGGCGAAACCCATAGACTGCCGGACGATTGAAGCTCCGCCTACGATAGCGTCATGACCAATGAAACGTCACCGAAGCCTCAACAAAAAAAACCAACTAGCTGACTACACCCTATGTCGCCAACAAAAATTGTCTCAACCACCATAGGTGAAGGAAAAGGCTATGACCACCCCCTATTTCGCTTCAATCTACGCGAGGTGAGGGATTTTTAGATTCAAAACCGTCATAGAAATCAATGGAGAGAAAGCCCCCTTCGTTATCGAATATGAGAACTCATATCTCAAATAATCAACGTATTTTCAGGCCCCAAAACCACCATAAAGATGATCAGAACATGATTCTCGACCGCTTGAAGCCCTTCCTGGCCTATAAAGGCCATCAAACGATGATGCATGTGCCGCCACACGCCATCACCAGCGGTGGTCATCATAGTTACCCATTTCTAGTTATCGGGTTGACATACCCAGACCATTCATCCTTCGGGTCAACACTCTACAAGGATGGGCCAGCACCCGGATCAACCCAACGAAGCCATGAGAAGCCCAACCCGCGCGGTCCGCTAGCGCAACCCGGTTGAGACCTGCGCCCAAAGTCCACCCGTCTACGACCCGCGCGTCCATCAGAGGCATGCCCAGCGTGACCCGCACCCCAGACACTGCCCACACCTTTCCTTTGGGATGGACTTCAAGGCCGACCCTAAGCTCTTCATGGCCTAGCAAATTTGATCCATGAGCTTTCAAAGTATTCATAAAAAATTCCAGAAAATGAATTAGTTCAACCTCACTAAAAATTTAGTTACAATGATACAACATCAATTTTCAGACGCATGGGTTGCCGAATGCAAACAAACGAAGGACATCAAATTACAATCTGAGTATTTATATTTTTTAATTATTGCATATATAATCCGTTAAAAAATTGAATAGTTGCATGAGCATATCGCATAATATTTTGAAAAATATTTACACAATCATTCAAGCATATTAAATTAGTAATAATTAATTGTACACTAATTGTATTAGGAATAATTAACTGGCTCTTTGATGTTTGAATTTTACCATGCTTTAACGTAATTATAGAAATTACATTCATCATGTTTAGGTCATTTATCTTGATAAAATTCATAGCTTGGCCCTATTATGGATAACATGAAATTTTTTATATGGTAAACCATATTCAAACCGATTTGATGCCCGATGAATGAATTTTTAAATTTTAAATTTTAGTTCAAGTTTTTAATTTAAGCTTATCTCAAGCTTAAAAAATAAAATAAAATAAAATAAAATAAAATTTCCATGATAAATGAGCAGAAACATAGATTTTGATCTGTATATTTTCAAAGATCCTCTCTTCCCATTTCTTTATGCAAAAGTGCAAGAAAATAAGAGATGAACGAGTAATGAAACGTAAACGACGACTCGCAGAGTAATTTTACAAATCGAAACCAAGAATGAAGGTGCATGAAGGGAAATTAGAAAAATGGCTGACAAGGAGTGGGCAACGAAATTAAGAACTTGCAAATGATATTTATAGAAACACATTGAACTCAAAGCTAAGTATTCATCTTTTTTACTCCTTTATAGATATGAATTTTTGTCCACTAAAATGTGAATTTATTATCTGATGCATAATCTTGAAAATTTAAGTGCATATGATCATGCTTAACATGTGTTAGCATAAATCACATTTATAAAACTTGGATCGGCTAGTATACACATATTGATAGCTTAACCAAATAATATTAGCATGACACTATCTCATAATCGAGCATCATTTAAATAATTTATTACACCAAATCTAAATTGATTGGATTTTTTAAACATTATCAAACTGGAATATATTTTCCTTTTAAGATCATGCACCTAGCTTGAGACACTAGAAATAGTGTATTTACTTGGCCAACTTTACGCTCAATCATCTTACCAGGATGGTATTTAATGTACAATCCATTACATATCAATCAGATTCAGCTTTTAAACTTTACTGAATGAAAATATTTTACATAGAAAATCATGTATAATTTGAAATATACAGAAATTAGCTTCCTGGAGAATTTTACGGAACTCAATTTGAAGCTCGGGGGTAAAAGTTGTGGCAATTTACGTGAAATATGTATCGAATGAGGGCCAACTACATGATGAATATTATATCAATGGAAATATACGGAAATCTACTTGATGGAGAATTTTACGAAAATGAATTTGAAGCTCCTGACCAAAAGATATAGTAGTTTTTGTCGGCGCTGTTCAGGAAAGTAAATATATGAATACTTCTCAATTTTAGTTTTTAAAGTGTATTAATTTTGATAATATTACATAGCAATTAATATATCATTAGAAAAATATGGATGTCTACTTCTTGAAAAAATTTACAAACCTCGATTTAGAGCTTTCGAGCAAACGTTATGAAAATTTTTGTAAAAGCTATTTGAGAAAATAGAATATGTAGAATGATCAAATTCAGAAATTAAATTGTATTTATTGGGATTTAACTACATGGAAAATCTTATTTCATCGGAAAGATATAGAAGTCTACTTCACAAGGATTTTTACGTAATTTAGTTTAGAGATCCTGAGCAAAAGTTGTGAAAATTCTTATAGATGATGTTCAGGAAAGAAGACTATGCAGAACTGTCAGCTTCATTCATTAAGCTTCACTAATACATTTAAACTTCGCCACAAAGCTACGGAAGTCAATTTTTTGAAATTCTTTATGGAATGTGATTCGAGCTTCTGGAAGAAAGTTACGATATACTTGTTCCCTATTCATTTCATGAAGATATTATATATGGTATTGTTCAACATTCTTGTCGTATATATTTGTGTACCGGAAAAAGAAAAGGAAAAACTCTAACAAGAGCACGATAGGAAATTTAGGGCCCCTGAGCTTTGTGAAAAGCTTATATCCTTGGAAGTATTTATGAACATCGTTCTTAGAAGGAAAATTAGGGCATCTGAGCTTTGTGAAAAGCTTATGTCCTTAGAAGTGTCTACAGACATCGATCTCAGAAGAAAACAGGCTCCTGAGCTCACTAAGAGCTTATGTCAATGAAGGCTTTTGCTTTTTAAAGGAAATGGGCCCCTGAGATCATAAAGATTTCATGTCCATGGAGGCTTTTGCTTTCTAGATAAAACAAACCCCTAAGATCACCAAGAGTTCATGTCCATGAAAGATTTTGCTTTCTAAAAAAACGAGTCCCTGAGCTCACTGAGAGTTCATGTCCATGAAGACTTTTACTTTCTAAAGGAAACGGGCCTCTGAGCTCACTAAGAGCTTAAGTCTATGAGTAATGGTGTCATAACACTACCCTCTAAAGGAAACCAAAAAGGAAGAAGTCTGAAAAGAAAGAAACTAAAAGTAAGAAATCTATAAAGAAAGGAGAATTGTAAAGGAAAAGGTCTCAAGACGTCAGAATATTGGAAATAGTATTCAACACTCAGGAAAAATAAAAAAGGAGAAAGGAAGAAATATGAAAGCCAGGAAAAGAAAGAGAACAAAGGAAAACAAAGTGAGAAGCAAACGAAGCTTCAAAAGAAATTCAAAAAAGGGAACTAAATGGGAATTGTGAGGTCAATCGATCAGTGGTTGTATTGGTTTCATCTAATGAAACTGAAAATGAGAAACGAAGAGATATGATAAGTGGAGAAAGTGAATAAAGGAAAAGGTGAAAGTGGAGAAAGGAAAAAGTGAAAATGATGAAAGAAGAAATGGAAAATGAAAAGAGAAAGAAAGGACATGAAAGTGAACACAGAAAGACAAAGTGAGAAGCAGAGTAAAATGAGAGAATAAATGAAATTTGCTAAGTCTTGAAGAAAAGAAAATTACAAAAAACATACAAAAGACTACGGTTGTATCAGCAACGATATAAGGGTTGATAGCAGCATCCTCCAACAGAGAGATTAACAACGGCCTGTCAAATGGCAGCATGAGAAACTATAGTAAGGTGAAACTGAGCAAGAAACAATCACAGTGGTATGATAAAACTTGAACAAAAAAAGCTTACATATGAGGGCATGGTTCTTTATTCAAACCTAAGTCCTTGAAAACGAGCAATTCGTAAGTCCCTACTTTCAGAATAAATATGGGATCATGGTTCTTTATTTGAACATAAGTTCTCCTCTCAAAAGAAAATAGCAGTTTGTAATTCATTCTCTCAACGGCGTTATGGTTCTTTATTTGAACTTAAGTCCTTGAGGAAACAAGAGAAACTCTCCAATGAGCCCATAGAAAAAGAAACATGAGAAACTCTCCAATGAGCCCATAGCATAGGAAAAAGAAGAAACTTTATCAATAAGCCCGTGGAGAAGGAAACGGGAGAAACTCTACCAATAAATGCAGAACATCAACTCAAACTCCTGCGATGTAATTCTAAAATGATACATTTGTCTTTACCATTTCAATAAATTATTATGTTATTATTCTTGTACAATATTCTTGTCGCATATCTTAGCATACAAAGGAAAAGAAAAATGAAGAAACGAATATTTTTTATCAATGAGCCCATAGTGAAAGAAACAGAAAGGCATGATAGCAAATGAAGGAGAAATAATCATCATAAAAAACAAGGCGGACAAATAAGTTACTTGACAATCACAAAGCATCTGTAAATGGGAATAGAAGAACATAACGACAGAAAGAAAAGAAGAAGTCATCGTTGATAGTAGACAGCCAAAAACTGTTGGTCGTCGCGACGCTTGGTCATTTTAAAATTAAATTTTTAATAAAATTGAAACTTTTAATAAAATAAAATCGCGCAACGCTACGATAACCAAAAAAACCTTTTAATGAAAACTCATTTTTAATCAGTCAGGATCCATTATATATTTATATATTAAATCTACAACATATAAGGTTATGTATGAATCATATAACTCTAGTAGTCTAAATCAAGCATCAGTGCGAAACCAATCGATTCTTCGTTCCCATGAAATCGTTCCAACGATCAGTAGACTCTGAGATCCACACCAAGATCTTTCAAATCAATCCTCAACCCACCAGTACGTGTGTGGGCACATAAAATATGACGAAGACTATTTTCTGTCTCTAAATGTATTCAACACATGAGATCTAGAGACTTTACTGAAAATGACTTTTGTGAGATGATTCTCTAAAAATATGTGATGATGATTCTTTTAGAGAACTTGATTAACTCTTAATCATAAAAAAACATTTTTTTTTAGAATTGTGTTTTTCTCTCAACTCTTGATTGATGAACTGATTCAACTCATTCAACTGATTGAATATCTTAGGCCATCAGAATAATATCTGTATATTTTTTTCATAATGGCATATCATATATTTTGAGATAATTAAAATAATATTTAATTATAAAATTGCCAATAGCAGTGGGACACACTGCTATTGTGCGCAACTACAGTGCCACATGGCACTGCAGTGTGCCGTGAGGCAGCATAGTGTCTCACGGCCCCACTATAGTGCCATGTGGAACTATAATGTTGCACACCCACTAGTGTAGTGTCACATGACACTACAGTAGTCAATGTCAATCTCTGATATCCAATCAGTGATTGACACGTAATAATTATTACGCATTAAATATTAATTTTAATCAAATCAAATATATAGATATTAGTTAATTCAAAATCAATATATTTAATTATTTCTATCAACTAAATTATTTGTTATTTTATAAATAATAGATTTAGTTGATCAAAATTATTNTATATATATATATATATAATTCAATTAATTAATTTTAAATTAATTAATCAAACATAATTATCTCATAATTACGTACTTGCCCTTGAATAACAATTCTATTGCAAGTAAGTCATTTTCTCATGTCCTGAAATATTCACATCCTAGACTACGTAATATAGAAGTGACTTGGGGACCATGAACCTATAATCCATATTATTAATTAAACTCTTTAATTGAATAATCTTATTTATTAATTCTATTATTATTGCATTGTAAATATGAAATTACACTCTTAGAGATTACAGATTGTATTTATAGAGTATTCTCATGTAGTCCACTGATATAATCATTTCATATAGTTCTATCCTCCAATTATTGGTTCATAAATTAGAATTGATCAAAATTATTATTTTACCCTTATAATTACCTCTTGATCCTTAAGTATCATTAATCCACTAGTGAATGACTAATTTATAATCTTATTATAAATTTGAGCTCAATAACCATTCAGTTCTAGAATTAACACTTGAGGAAACCAATATACGATCCGTTAGAAAAGCTTGGATCCCAAATTTTGTAAGATCGTGTTCCTAGCCATCCATATTACTGAATCTTCAAAACAAAAGTCACTAGCCTGTTTTCCAAACAAACTTTAACGAGTGAATCAAAAGATCCAGTAGACATACATAGGAGTTCATGACTACTCATGATTTAAATAGATCTACATATGATCATCGAATTAATGTGTATTAAATCTTTATGATAAATGGTACGTTGATAAAGATATTAATTCACATCAATCCAGTCATATATAATCTCATTATATAAAGTACATTCACTAAAATGTCTATACATATCAATAATCCGAAGTTAGATCACATGCATTTATAATGTTTAGTGAACCGTACTAGCAACCACTTATTAAAGATTTCATACTTTAATATGTTGCTGACAATTTTATTCATTATCCATGATCTTAATCCTTGGTTCCTTGAAATTTACTACCTCCCCACTATTGTTACAGTACAGGATCAGTGACTTATCTATCTGGAACTACTTCCAGATCAGTATAGAACTTTATGAGCCATATCGCTTCACAAGCCACTATATATTTAGCTTCCATAGTGGAATCTGCAAAGCTAGATTGTTTAATACTTCTCCATTCTACAGCTCATCCACCTAGGGTGAATACTGATCCATATGTTGACTTTCAACTATCTCTGTTTGATTGAAAATCAGAATCAGTATATCGAGTGGGGTTCATGTCTCCACTTGAATAAATAAGCTTATAGTTTCTGGTTCTCTTAAGATACTTGAGAATGTGATTTACTACTATCCAGTGTTCTAAAACTAGATTAGATTGATAATGACTGACAATTTCCACTAAATAACATATGTCCGGTCTCGTATACAACATGACATACATGAGACTTCCAACTGCTGAAGCATAGTGAACCTTTCCCATATCCTCTTCCACTCGAGGTGTCTTAGGACAATTTTCCTTGGAGAGGATAATTTCATGTCTTACCTATAGAAAAAAATTGTATAATTGTTCTTCCAAAAATGAAAGAGAAATCAAATTTCTCGAAAATTTAGGAATATTATAAACATCATTCAAAAATAAATAATTATATCCAAAGAGTAAACGACCTGTCCCTAATCCTTTAGCTACACGAGCACACCACTGTCAACTTTCAAAATGAAATCGCCATCAGCCAACTCACTTGACGAATCAAGCATCTACAAAGATGAACATTCATGGTTAGTGGCCTCTGAATCAAGTATCCAGGATGGCAAATCATATTCCACTAAGCAAGCTTCAAGTACAAGTAAATCATATTTAACTTTCTTTTTCAGCTCGGAGAGATACTTGTTACAATTTCTCTTCTAATGACCTTCAACCCCACAATGGAAACATTTTCCTTCGGGCTTACTGTCTTTCTTGTTCCTCTTGGCTTTTGGCGGTGTCTTGACTTTCTTACCTTTCTTGTTCTTACTTTTTCCCTTTCCATTATTCATCTTCCTCTTGTTACTTTTAACAGTGGAAGAAGGCTTTTACTCGATAATATTTACCTCGCCCTCTTTGGTCATTCTAAGGTTGAGTGTCTCAAAAGTATGTTGTTCATTCAACAATTGGATCATGTTAAATTGTAACTTGTTCATAATATAGTTAGGCATGAACGCAGAAAAAGCTGATGTGAGCGACTCAAGTATAATGCTAACTTGAGTCCATTCATCAATGGTCACCCCATGTACTTCTTCCTCGTGCATTATGTTGATCATGTTCAAAACAAGTTCTCACATAGAAGTACCCCTTCTCATCTTAGTTGTCATATAGCTCCTAGTGACCTCATGACGACTTTGATCAGACTGTTGCCCAAATATCGCCTGTAGAGATTCCATAATCTCATAAGCAGTCTCCATGCTTTCATTCTTGGTTCATAGAATATCATTCATGTTCACAAACATGTAGCATTTCACCTTGTTATTTGATTTAATCAAAACATCATATTTGTCCTTAACATTCTTAAGGGAATTAGTAGGGGGCTCCTCAGGACATTCATCAGCAAGAACAAACTTATGGTTCTCACAAATCATCATTAAGTTCATATTTGATTTTTAACGTATGAAATTATCACCATTCAATTTCTCAAGAGCGAGTAAAGTAGTAACATGGTTGCCTATGGTAGACATAATAATGATAACTGAAATTTAAAACATACAAGATTCAATATAATTGATAAATATCTAGAATTTGAAAAGTAAACGTGATGCATGGATGCAACATAATAAACACACAAATTTTACATTTACTAATCACGATAGAATAACCCAACGATTAATGTATAGCCTAGGGTTAGTCAGATTAACCTCAGACTGTTTATGAGACATTCTCATCACTTTTAATTAAAACTTAAAATATCTCATATTTTATCTTTTAACAATAAGGTATCACTTGTTTGGTCAAGTCACAACTATCCACATGAAAGCTTAATTGTGACTTTGTGAGTGTAACTCATCATTTCAGATTCCCTGACTTAGGGTTGATCAAAACTAAGCTACATCATTTTCTCCTATCTTCTTAAGAAGTCCAACCTTGGTATTGGTACAGCCCGAAACCTTCCTTAGGGGATGAAAACAAAGCCATCTTGAGGGCCTTACTGCATCTCATGATGTTGTACTAATAATGGAGACCATAGGTTACATTGACATGTCAACCTTCTCTCACTCACTATTTTAGGATGATGTGTTTCCATTTTAACTAATCAATTAATTTCAAATTAATTATTAGTTAAAATAATAACACCGTGAATATTTAATAGTCAGTTATGCCTCTAAAGCGCCTAAGTCATAATTAGGTAAACTTTAACTAATTAATTATATTCATCAAATTTTAATAAAACTCTTTTACTAAAGTCGGTTATCATAAATGTTACTATAGTTCTTAGTGTGGTGTGATTACCAAATTTTAACTAATTAAAATCTAGCAGCTTGCATTCAATTGATTTCATAAAACAATACATATAAACATAGTAGGACAATTCTAATAAATTATGTTTCTACAAATGAGATGCATGATTAAATATAACTATGTAAGATTTTCATGTATGGCGTGTGATCGACTAATGTATGAACATATTATCAAACATAATAATTAAAATAATTATTTAATAATTAAATAAAATAATAATGGCCCGAGTGACTATTGTGTATTTTTAAATTACAACTCTTGAATAAAGAAATAAAATTACAAAGTGGACTTCAAGAATACATATGTTTCAAATATTACATTTTCTTCCTAATGTCCATCTTCATAAATTCAAATTTGTGTCATACTCAATCAACCTATTAATTTCTAATTTTTATAAAATTAAAAATCAATTTTAAAATAATATTAACTTCAAAATTTAAAAAAATAATTGATAGATTGAGGATTATCATCAAATCTCATGGCGATAGGATTGGTTGGTATCATGGTTTGTACGAAATTTTTCTAAAAGTGATAACAATTACCACCGACGACAGGACACTCCTATCGTCGTCCCTTCATCGCTGGCCACAACTGCCGCCAGCTACCGACCACCGCTGCCGGAATAGTGTTTTTTGGAGCGAACATTAATTTTTCTGTGAACAGTAATTTCTGGAGTGAACAGTATTTTCTACTGTTCGTCTCATGCGTTCTTCGTCTTCTCGCGTTCAGAATAATTATAATAATATTAAAAATAAATTACAAAAATTATTATGCCTCAAAACGGCTTACACGAGATCTAGAAAAAATAAAATCAAACCCTAACCCAATATTCACCATACAACTAATGATCCATTATTTTTCATACATTCAAAAAACATAATCATCCATTCATTCATACATATCTCATATTATATAAATAATGCAAGAAAACCCACACTACATATAACATATAAATATATAAAGGCCGCTCTGATACCACTTGTTGGTCGTCGCGGCGCGTGCGTAGCGGAAACGTGTGGCGCGTGGTCATTTTAAAATTAAATTTTTAATAAAACCGAAACTTTTAATAAAATAAAATCACGCAACGTTGCGGTAACACAAAAACCTTTATTGAAAACTCATTTTCAATCAGTCAGGATTTATTATATATTTATATATTAAATCTACAACATACAAGGTTATGAATTATATACCACTTATAGTCTAAATCAAGCGTCCTCGCGAAACCAATCGATTCTCCGTTCTCACAAAATCGTTCCAACAATTAGCAGACTCTGAGATCCACACCAAGATCTTTCAAATCAATCCTCAACCCACCAGTACGTGTGTGGGCACGTAAAATATGACGAAGACTATTTTCTGTCTCTAAATGTACTCAACACATCAGATCTAGAGATTTGCTGAGAATGACTTTTGTGAGACGATTCTCTAAAAGAATATTATGATGATTTTTTTAGAGAATTTGATGAACTCTTTATCGTAGAAGAACACGTTTTCCGAGAATTGTGTTCTTTTCTCAACTCTTGATTGATGAACTGATTCAACTCATTCAACTTATTGGTTGAACTGATTGAATATCTTAGGCCATCAGAATAATATCTGTAAATTTTTCTTGATAATGACGTATAAGATATTTTGAGATAATTGAAATAATATTTAATTATAAAATTATCAACAACAGTGAGACCCACTACTATTGTGCACAATTATAGTGACACATAGTACTTTAGTGTTGCACACTCATTATTGTAGTGCGACGTAGTATTATAGTAGTCAATGTCAATCTATGATACCCAATCAGTGATTGAAACGTTGCACTTACTACGTATTAAATATTTATTTTAATCAAATTAAATATCTATATATTAATTAACTCAAAATCAAAATATCTGATTATCCCAATCAATTAAATTATCTCTTATGTCATAAATAACAGATTTAGTTGATCTAAATTATTATCTAATGATAATTTGATTATCTTATTTCATAAATTAGATATTTTGTCTCACTTATCGATAACTATGTATATTAATTCCAAAAATTATATCATTATATATAAATAATTTAATTAATTAATTACACACAATTATCTCATAATTATGTACTTGCACTAGAATAAAAAATTCATTGTAGGTAAGTCATTTTCTCATGTCCTGAAATATTCACATCTTATAATGCGTAGTATAGAGGTGACTTGGGGACCATGAACCCATAATCCTAAGTTTCAATAAATCAAATTATTAATTAAACTTTTTAATTAAATAATCTTATTTATTAATTTCATTATTACTACACTAAAAATATGGAATTGCACTCTTAGAGATTACAGATTGTATTTAGAGAGTATCCTCATGTAGTCCATTGATATAATCATTTCACATAGTTCAGTCCTCCAATTATTGGTTCATAAATTAGAATTGGTCAAAATTACCATTTTACCCTTCTAATTACCTCTTGATCCTTAAGTACCATTAATTCACTAGTGAATGACTAACTTATAATCTTATTATAAATTTGAGCTCAATAACCATTTAGTTTCAGAACTAGAACTAACACTTTTAAGAGAACCAATATAAGATCCGTTAGCAAAGCTTTGATTTAAATCTTGTAAGATCATGTTCCCAGCCATCCATATCACTGAATCTTCAAAATAAAAGTCACTAGTCTGTTTTCCAAACAAACTTTAACGATTGAATCAAAAGATCCAGTAGACATGCATAGATGTTCATAACTACTCAGGATTCAGACTGATTTACATATCATCATTGAATTGATGTGTATTAAATCTTTATGATAAATGACACGTTGATAAATATATTAATTCACATTGGTCTAGTCATATATAATCTCATTATATAAGGTACCTTCACTAATATGTATATTCACATCAATGATCCAGATCTAGATCACATGCTTAGTGAACCGTACTAGCGATCATTCATTAAAGATTATGTACTGTAATATGTTGCTGACAATTTTGTCCATTATCTATGATCTTAATCCCCTCGTACTAATACAAGATCATAGTCTCATTAATGAATATGGAATTTTCAGATATTTATATAAATTATTCAACAATAATTTAAAAGAACAAATATAAGAAAGATGTAATCCTTATTAAATTTCATATCAAAGTGTCAATACACATGCGTTGAGGGCATAACCCCACCAAAAACTACGTCGCATGTTTCCAAGAAGCGCGTGAGAACATAAACATGCATATGTAACATCAGAACAAGAAAAGATGATCATTACACATCAACGAATAAAATTATGTTGAGTGTAATGGGGGCCAATGTACAGACAAAATTTCACATGACATGTGGCAAGATCTAGACCATAGACTCCATCAAAGAGAAGATAGAGTGAGAACCATAGGATCAACTAGACGGTTATGAAGAATAGACCAATCAGATGAAAGTACATGGATTGCCGACGTGACAATTCAAAGAGAAGCTAATCAAGACCGTTAAATTGATTAAATGGTCAAGATTTACTTAAGTTGTCAATGTTGATAAACTAGATCTTAGAGGAAGATTCTGTTGATCATAGTTTCAGATAGAATTAGATAAGTTGTATCAGATTATGTGAAGGCCTATAAATAGAGGCAAAATATAACTCCAAATAGAACACAACAACTCTCAACACCCATAAGAAACAAGCTAACTATATAGCTTGCATTAACATTGTAAACCCTTTCTCTATAATGAAATACTATCAAAGTCCCCCATGATTTTTCTTCTCTTTAAGGGTTTTCCACGTAAATAATGATATATTTATTCTCTCATTCTCTCTCTATATTTTTCTCTTGGTTTTCATACCATGATGTAGGAAATTCATGACCGATTATCAAAGACTGAGAATTTTTTCTTTTACAATTGTGTTTACTATGAATTTGAATATTTGGATTATATTATGGTAGGTAAATTTATTATAATACCATTCAATTAAAAATGTTACTATTTTTTACAAAATTTAGGGGTTTGGATTATGTCATGGTCAGTCAGGTTGGGTCGGTGTGTGGTGTGGGTCGGGGTTGGGGTTTAGGGTCGTGGTCGAGATCTGGGTTCGGGACCCAGTTCCGATTGGGGTCGGGGTCAGGTCTGGGCCTTGGTCCCAGTAGGGGTCAGGGTCCAGGTCCAGGTTGAGGTCTGAGTCTGGGTCTAGGTTGAGGTATGAGTCTGGGTCTAGGTCCAGGTTGAGGTCTGAGTCTGGGTCTAGGTCCAGTCGGGGTTTGGGGTCCCGGTTGGGGTTAGGTCCAGGTCCCGATACGGGGTCGGGATTGGGATCGGGGTCCGTGTCTAGGTCGGGGTCAGGATCTGGGGATGGGTTAGGGTCGGGATTGGGATTGAGATCATGGTTCAAGTTCGGGTCCAGGTTCGGGTTGGTCGAAAGAAATGAATATTTTTACCGATGAATATTTTTGTCATTTCTATTTAGAGGGTAAAATGACACTATAATTGATAACTTTAGAATGAGTATTTTTTACTTTTAATATTAACAGTAACAAAGATTTGAATTAAGATTTGTAATCTCCCATTTTGATTTGGATTACAAATCCACAAAAACATGAATTACAAATCTAATTAGGTGGTGGGTCCTATATAAATTTTCTAATCTAAAATTTAGTAAACAAGGATTTTGATTACACTTAAAGATTTGTAATTCAAATCCACCAAGTACATGTGCCATTAAAAAATAGTTTTACTTTATTTTAAGATATTTTATATTTTCACTTTTAAAGTTACCGTGAGAAATTCTACAGCATCGAGCAATATAGTACCATGAATACCTTAAATGTGTGAGACAATTTGACCACCAACGACTGATAAGATATTAACAACTCAAGCAGTATCGCACTACCAAGAAAAAACCAGTCGGGTAGCCGGATCCATTTGGAATGCTTATTTGATAAGTGACCATATAATGTCCAATTTGAATTATCATATAACTTTTATCTTAATTATAAGTGATCACCTCCACTTGCAAGCTGGTCGACTAGTCACACAACACATAGGCTCCTTATGTGGCGTGATCTTCAAATATTTAGTGAATGCGTTGAATGGTGAGATACCTATAATATTTTTGAGATATCATTGTTCAACACGTTTGAGAGATATTCCCCATATGTAATTGATGTAATCTTAATTCATTTTTAAACTACATTCAATACATATTTAAATTACATCACATGAAATTTTAGACAACCACAATGTCATACTGACCCTATACCACAAACGCCACATTGAAAGCATGGGTGTAGTTTCAAAAAAAAAACAGAGAGAAAGCATAGGTGTTGCGAGTCTTTAGACATGAAACAAACAATAAACCCTCCAATGTAGGATCCACGTTGGAGATATATCTTCGTTTTTTCCTTTCAAATACAAAAACAATATAGTTAGATGCATTTAATCTATTCAAAATGTTTCACCAACATCATTGAATCCAGCTAACTGATGTTGTGCTAAAGAGTGGTAATATATAGCACTCAGCAATTATTGTACTTCTCCCTTGTGATTGTCATGATAGTATTCGCTTCTCTTCATCATTTTTTGTACCCTTTGGCCACGGTTTAAACCAACATATATATTCGCTTTCGTTAATACACACGAGCGAAGTAACTTCTCTTATTAATTAAATTCGACTAACAGGATTATTTCAGGATTTAGTGATGGTAGCACCATATAAGACATGCCATATTAATAGCAACGAGAAATCTTGTATGGTGAAGTAAACTTCTCTTAGTATGACAAAAAGGAGGTGCAAATTAAATTAACTTTGTAGGATCAACTCTGATGGATAAATCTTGTATTTTAATACCAATTTGGCATACCAACGACGGTTAAATTGCTAAAAACACAACAACCCATCACTCAGGATATCCTCTTTCATTTGGCATTTTATGTTATTCATTAGTCTCAGAGGTAAAAACATAACAAAAATATCACAGAAAACACAACTACCCGTCACTCTATATAATGGAATCACAAATAAACAATTATAAATAGGATGCATAACCAATAAAAAAACATACTCACGTACATATACATAAAAGGTACACATAAGTATAACTCAAGAATTATAATTTTCGGTTGGTTCCATAATTCGACTTTGACTTTACATACTTGGTTAAGCTAGCTAGCATTATAATGTGCCATATGTGTATCAAGATAAGTGAGTCTTGAATGGAGGCATCAAAAGCCGAACCATAAAGACGCACCACCACCTACTGTTTCAACCGTAGAGTCAACCAAAACAGAAGCCTTAGGCGAGAGAGACAATGAAAGAAAGTACTGGACTTTTCTTTCTCAAATACAAGGAAGTAGGCATAGAAAATCTTTAGTAATTCTGATTAATAATAAATAGTTTATTCTTATATTATGTGCAATACATTCTTGTAAAAGGTCCACAAGCATAATAATACTTAGTTTATGGGTTCTATAGAGTTTAGCTCATGTAAACAAGGTATTTAACCAAGAGTCTTTTATGACTTGTAAATACTTAATTTCACAGTCTAGTGAAGTTGGGCGCTTTATTGAAAAAAGACTGTAGTACATTAACTCTATTATATATAGTGACTTACATTGGTCACTATATAGAGTATCTAGTTAATGTACTAGTGCATTTGAAATGCATTGTAAGGACTAATGAGTCTGTTTTTCAGTATAGTACTATCAAATGAAAATTGTGACTCATTGCTATTATTTTATGAGTGCTCTCAATATTGAGAGGGTTATGAGCTCATATTTAATAATTTAGTTATTTTGATATATTAAAAATGAGACTCTATGTGTCAACATATTGCGTAGGTTGGATGATTGTGTTATTAGATAGTGAGTCTATAGATTCTTAATAGCAGAATACATAGACACTTTTAATTAAGTGAAATAGTACCTCTTAGGTAATTCATTTATGTGGTCATAGTAAACTAAGTGCTTAGTATCTCTCGTGTAGTACTAGATATTTGATAATTTTACTTGAGACATCAAGTATGAAAATTATCATAGCTGACCAGTAGAATGAATTTAGAACCTAATGATACGAAGATGTGTATAAATATTAGGTCGATAGTAATTAACCTAATTATATATGATACTATATTATGGAGGGGCATTACATAATAAATAATAGGTCAATGATAGTTACGTCGAGTAATATAAAATATACTTGGAGTTCAATTACGATTTTATAATGGAGTTAATAATAATTTGGGATAGGAATTTGGAGTGTTGTAGCACTTAATGTGCTTCTATTGCCAAACGGAGTCAAGACACCCATTGGGAGATGTTTAGGCCCAAATGAGATGAATTTGGCAAAACTTAGATCTTTTTGGCATTAGCATGTACTGGCACTGACTTTTGACACTCAATATACACTTGGGATAGAAATTTGGAGTGTGCTGGTCATTTTAGTTGCTTCTAATTCCATACGGAGTCAAAAAGTCCTAATTAAAAAATTCAATTATGGATTTAATTGATAGATTTATTAATTATGCAAATTTGGGTTACGTTGTGATGATGCTTGTTTTAATGAATAAATGACTCAACGAGCATATCCTATTGTCAACCAAGTGATCTTAAAACTAGCTCCGTAAAAATGTCAAAGATTAATTAAAAAGACAACAAACGGTTGGGAATGAAATTCCCAACCGTTGTAGTCTTTTTGAATGGGTATCAAACCCACTCATGAAGTGTTGTTTTCTTCTTAGTTTAAAAACTTCTTTCTTGTACTTTTTTTCTTTAGAGAAATAAGAAAATAACTTTAGCCGAACAATTTGTTTTTAGAATAAAAAAGATGAGTTTTTTATGTGATTTTATTTGAGCACCCATCTGCTCATGATTTCGATTGACGATATGACGAATAGTAAGAAAGACTATGAGGTTTCGATTTTTATCGTCATGCTTCAAGAGGTATTTTTTCTAATCCCTTGATAATAGATTGTTTCTCGAATAATACAAGATCCAGTATTTTTTGCTGCGTAGATTCCTACAAGGATTATATATCCAAGGTTGTGTATGACACAAAACACTTTCCAAAAATGTTGCAGAGCTAGATCCTAGAGGAAGAAGACCATTGGATTGAAGCTAGAGTGGGATAAAACATGCACAATCGGTAGGACAAAACCCTTCTCAAATGGAAGGAAAGAGGGAAGGGGGCTGGTTACAGGGAGAACTAAAGATCTCTACATGTAGAAGCGGCATTGGGTTATGAGGGCTAGGGTTTGAGGACTTTTTGCTTGCTTCAAATATTACTAGTTCACTTGCACCTGTGATACACGTGGTTTGAACAGTTTTTGAATGAATATGTTAAATTATAACATGATATATTCATCGATATATCATTTTTAATATAATAATTCCTAATATGTCTATTCCATGCAATGAACAATAAAATTTTATAAAATGTGACATCCTAAAATATGAAAAGATATTAAACATACAATAATTAAACATGCGTGCAAAAAGAAATTATAGAGTATCATGTTTATATAGAATTTATAAAAACATATTATATTTTATTTAAATATATATAAATTCTTCAAACCTTTATTTTTTTAAAGGTATACTTTTTTGTTAAATACGATGGAAATATAGAAATCGAAGAAATTGAAGTGAGGTAATGCCAAATTCAAATCTCCTTAAGATCATAATCTCCCTTGTGCATTGGTGCTCACATAAACAGATAATAGTATTCTACGATAAACACTTCTTCACAAGATTAAATGGCATGCAGTATAATAATGTAGCACTATCGAACCAGATTTTGAATGCACTTTCCATAGAATTAAAGAATAAGACTAAAAATGACCGATGAATACGACAAAGTTTTGAATTGGAAATCACCTTTTATGTTGTAGGGAAATGATATATTTATATAAATCATGATTCCTTTGATAAAAAGTTACGAGACCGTTAGATCATTACCTTTAATAGTGATGGTCTATATAAGGAGTTTCTTCCCCTACAGTATTCTAGAACATAATGTGTATAAAAGATTTGTGTGAGAGAGAGAGAGAGATTGTAATCACATGCTTGTATTGAGTTAAATTGCCCTTGTTTGATACATATGGAGGTATTTATAGACATTCTCTTTCTTGACCACTTACAGCCATTTAATTAGCAATAATGAATATTGAATGTAATTATAGCCATTTGATCAAATCACAAAGAAGGGAGTAACTGCCACTATCAGATCTAATACTTGACTCATATCATCTTTACTGACTTTATCTTTCGTCATGTTCATCCACGTCGTTCTTTTTGGATATCTTTCTGCCACGTTGCTGATCCATTACTGTATGGATGAACCAACACCGTACATTTGTCCCAGTTTTTCATCTCGTATTTAAGTCATTGATGCAAAATACTAATATTCTAATCTACCGTTTACTAATGGATAGTGACGTCATGATTCTCATCATTACTTTCTGCCTCGCGTCATTTTACCTTTTTGCACGCCATGATTAGGTTTCTTATGAAAGGAGATGTGTCCACCCATTCACCTTCTGCCATGCCTCTACTAATATCGTTGAGACAGTTTGTACATGCTCTTTTTTGCTATACATGTCATTTTTATTTTTGACACTTTTACCCTTCGAGTCTGTCGTTTGACGTCCGTTGAGGTGATATTTAAGGATTTTTACCTTATTATCTTCCCGCGCGTACTTTTACTTCAGTAAGTTTCTTCTTCTTCTTCTTCATTTTCATGCTTTCATTAATGGCGTCTGCTTTCTCCCCCACAGTTCCCAGAATTAAAAACAGAGAAGAGTTCAACTGTTTTATTTCCCAATACTGTAGAGCCTTTCCTGATAAGGTTGACTATTCTTATTTCGACGGTGACCTCGTCGGTTCATCTTCTTACCCTGGAATTTTAAATTTTCGAACGATGTATGTAGCTGTAGGTTTTCAGTTTCCTATTTCTCCCATTTTTCAGCAGTTTTTTCACTACCATGACCTTTCTCCAGCTCAGTTCATCCCAAATAACTATATAATTTTGTTAGGTTTTGAGTCTCTGAATCTTTTTTTTTTGGGTTTAGAGTTAGGTTTAAATAAGTTTCATTTATTGTACTTCCTTAAGGAGAAGAATGGCCACCACTATGTTGTACCACGCAGTCGCCTGATAGGCGATCCACTAATACTAGACCTGTCAAAGGGTGACAAATGGTGGAATGCTGAGGTGTTTCAAGTCTCTGGTGATTGGAGAGGTGGCAGTCACTTCTACATCCATACCAAATGGAGATCGTATGGTGAATGACTATACCCCTCTCCATTTCTTTTTTTTTTTTTTCATATTTCTTTCTTCGTTTGACTAATTGGTTTCTTCTTCTCTTTTCTATTATAGACAAACGTAAGAACATTCGTCCATAAAAAATTCCCGGCGACAAAGCCCACATTCAGGCCATTTACAGTGTCTGCACTCATGATTGGCAGTGGTTTCTTGACCATGAGCGTGAACTTCCTTTTCTTGTTCAGCCTCCCCCTGACCTTTAGCCCCACGCGTTGTCATTTAAAGGAAACCTTCCTTACCTTCTTCTTCTAGTTCTTCTACTTCCACTTCTCCTTCTATTCGAGAAGCTTTCGAGATTAGGCCTATCGAGCTTTCTCTAAGCCGTTCATCTCCACACAACATGCGCCCACGGCTGGTTATTAAGCCATCACTCGTGGTTTCTTCTTCGAGGACTTCCCATGTTCGTCCTCCTCTTCAAATTTATTCTCCCCCATCTCTTCCGGTCATTAGGCCCCCTCTTTTGCCTAACTTTTCCTGGCCTATGGGTTTCATCCCGCTTGGATCTTTAACCTCAAATTTTGGATTGGGTTCTTTAAAAGAAACCTATACCCGAACTTGGACTCTATTTCCTTTAGGCTCTAGCCCAATGATTCCTTTTGAAGAATGATGGATCATGAATTATCCCATCAGATTATGAGTCATCTTTAGTGCTCTGTCAATGGTGATCAATTGGTAGAGGAACCGGTCAAGGATCTTCAAAAGGGCGTCAACCACTGTATTATTTTTTTCATAATTTCTCTTACTTTGTTACTATTATTTTTTATTTCTAACTTGTGGATTTCATCTTTTTTTCAGAACACTCTCCATCACAATTCCATCGCCGCTAAACTTAACATAATCAATGGTGAAATGGTTAGGCACGATCAAGAAGTGTCTAACTTGAAGTGCCAATTGGCCTCAAAGGATGTGGAACTTGGCAAGCTAAAGAGCGAAGCTGATGCAGTGAGGCTCTTGATTGAAGAGCTACGAGATGAAGCAGACATACACGTTCAAGAAGTTATTCATGAGGTTTCGACCATTGAAGCCTTGACGAAGAAGGAGGATGAAGCCTACGAGCTTTAAACTACTCAGTCTAGGCTGTTAGAGAAGGATGCTTACACTATCAACTATCTCGATGGCGTTTCTCGGGCACCTCCCCAGTTTGAAATGACCGAGTAAATTCCTCCTCTGATTGATATGGGTGCTGGAGTGGATGTTACTGCTCTGAAATTTGCTGTCGAATCTGTCACTAAGGAAGTTGTTGCTGAAATGACGGGAATGACATATGACATGTTAGCGGATCACATCCAGCTTGATTAGTTTTTTTCGTTTTCTAATTTTCTTTTTACTTTTCCTTGTACTTTATACTTTCATGAATGAAATATCTTTTTTCAAGTTTCGAGTATCATTCTTTCCTTCTTTATAACTTTAATTTACACTTAAGTAATTTTCGTCTTAAATATTTACTTAGCATTATTTAGAAAGTCTCTGGTACACTTAGATTATTTTTTTCAATTTTCATCTTAAGTAGCCGTTTTCAGCACTTAGGAAAATTTCTTCAATTTTCACCTTAGGTTGCCGCTTGACGTACTTAGGAAATTTTTTGTCAATTTCCTGCCTTAAACGGTCGTTTGGTGCTCTTAGATTTTTTCCTTCAATTTTTTATCTTAAGCGGCCGCTTGGCACACTTGATTTTTATTTTGCTTTTTTGTCTCAAGTGGCTACTTGGTATACTTAGAATTTTTCCTTGATTTTTACCTTAAGCGGTCGCTTGACACACTTAAGTTTTTTTTTTTGTCTTAAGCAGCCGCTTGGCACACTTAGATTTTTTTTCCTTGCTTTTTGCCTTAAACAACCAATTGGCACACTCAGGCTTTTTCCTTTGCTTTTTGCCTAAACGGTCGCTTGACACATTTAAACTTTTTTATCACTCCTTCTTCATGAGATTTGAGCTTATTAATCATAAAAAATAAATAAAGAAAAGCTTGAAGACATATATTTACGTGGAAACCCTTTAATAGGGAAAAAACCACAGAGTAAAGATATTCTCATTAAAGTAATAATGGAAATGGGTTCATAAATAGTATTTTCTTATATGTAGAGCATTCCATGGTTTGGGAAGATCCGTACCTTCACTATTGGTGAGCCAGTATGATCATTTGCTTCTTACTGCTCGGATGACATATGACCCTTACCAATTTAGAACCACTTTTCCTTCATATGTCTGCATGATTATATTAAGAACTACCTCGCTAGGTTGAAAACACGTTTCTTTTACCCGCTTAGAGAAATAAGCTCATTTGCGATGATTGTAATTTCCCAATCTGATGAGGGTCGTTTCCCTTTTTTCTTCCAACATGTCTAATTGTTTTCCAAGAGTTGAGAATTTTCTTCTTGACTGATTTCTGATATTATGGTTGGGCACCTAATTTCCGTTGGAATGATTACTTCTACTCTAAATATTAATGCAAATAGAGTTTGTCCTATTGGTTCCCGTGGAGTTGTTTGGTAAGCCCAAAGAACTGAAGGCAATTCCTCAACCCTTCTTCCTTTTGTTGCTTCCAATCTTTTCTTCAATCCTTCGAGGATGATTCGTTTGACCTTTTTGCTAGGCCATTTCCTAGCGGATAATACAGAGTTGAGTGTGAAGCTTTGATTCAAAATCTTTTGTAAAAGCTCTTGATGTGTTTCCTAGTGAATTGCATTTGATCATCAAAAATTATGATTTTTGGTATTCCGTACCTACACAAATTTCTTTCCAAAAAGAGTTTCTAACCTCCTCTTCTCGTATCCTTACAAGTACTACTACTACTATCCATTTTGTGAAGTAATATGTTGCTACTAACGGGAACTTCTTTTGTGCTGAAGCCATGTGCAATGGTCCTACTATATCAAGTCCTCATTGCATGAATGGCCAGGGGTAATCAAATTTTGCAATGAATCTGGAGTCATCCGAGGAATGAGCATGAACTTTGGCATTTATCACATTTTTTGCGTATTACTTAGCGTTTGCCTGCATTCTAGGCTAGTAGTACCCTTCGTTCAGAATTTTGTGCACTAAGGTTCTTCCTCCTATGAGACTTCCACGGACCCCTTCGTGGATTTTTTTCCAAGACATATTTAGCTTTCGTTGAGTTGATTCACTTTAAATAAGGTCTCGAGAAAGATCTAGTTGCTTGTTGACTCAACTTCCATGCCTCCAATCTATCTTCTGGGAGTTTGCCATTTTACAGGTACTGAATGATTGGATCCATCCAACTTGGTTGTGCGGATTTTGTATTATGAATTTCCGTTTGACTTTCTGTACTTGGGAACTCTAAGAACTTAACTGGGACATTTCTTCTTCCATCGTTGTTAATGGATGATCAAAGTTGCCAGAGCATCCGCGTGTGAATTTTCTCCTTTTGGGATTTGTTTTATCTGATATTCTCCCAATTGCTCTAATAACTATTTTACACATTGGAGGTATTTTGACATTCTTTCATCTTTAGTGGTGTATGTTCCTGCAACTTGGTTAGCCACTAATTGTGAATCACAGTAATTAATTATTTTTCTTACCCCAAACTCTTTCGCAAGACGGATTCCAGCTAATAATGCTTCGTATTCTGCTTCTTTATTTGATATGTTGAAGCCAAATGATAGAGCTTGTTCAATGATTTATCCATGTGGGGTTTGAATTACTACACCTACCTCATATCCTTTATTATTTGATGCTTCATCAACGTATAATTCCCATTCATCCTTTTATGGATTGACTTCAGTAACGTCTTTGCTTTGCCCCGCGCTTCGATTCCGCCCCTACTTCAATTAAAGGCTTGCTCCCACTCCTTCTCCTTCATCATCGTTGGTCCTTCGTTCGTAGTGGTCATTGTATAGTGAGAAAGCTCACCCCTGCCTTTAGATGAGAAAGCCCTATTTTACATCCCCAATACAAATGAATAGGAAATGCTACAACCCATTCTTCTTCTTTTGACGATGAAGCACTCTGGTACAATAAGCTAAAGTGACCTCTACGCTTCGTCCTTGGTGCATAGGGCCGATCCCCGTGTGCTAGAGGGAGGACCGGAAACCGTGAATTCTGCGATGAAATCTGCTAGTACTTATGACTTCATTGTTGTTCTTGGGATATAGAGTATTTCATATTGGCAAGCTCCACGTCCTATTTGGCTAGTCTGCCTGTTAGATCTGGTGAGTGTAAGATGCTTCAGATTGGAAACTCGGTTGGCATAATTATTGTATGTGCTTGAAAATATGGCTTCATTTTACGTGATGCCATAATTAGAGCTAGAACTATTTTCTCGATCTTCTTATACCTGGTTTCCGCATCCGCCAAACTTTTCCTGATGAAATAAACTAGCTTCTATGATTTTCCTTCTTCGCTGACTAATGCTACACTGACTACCACCTCTGAGACTGCCAAGTACAAGTACAACTTGTCGCTTCGCTTCGATTTAGACAGAATAAGTGGTGAGGCTAGGTACTCTTTGACTGCTTGGAAGGCCCTTCGCAATCTTCATCCCACTTTGAGTTGAATTCTTCCTGATTTTTGAGAAGAAAGGCTTACACTTGTCCATTGATCTAGCTAAAAATCTCTCGATAGCCGCTAACTTCCCTTTGAGGCTTTGCAAATATTTTAGGGTCGTTGGATTCTTCGTTTCCACAATCGCCTTTACTGTATCAGGGTTAATTTTCCTGCTTTGACTCTGAAAGCACATTTCTCTAAGTTCAGCTTCATATGGCACTTTTATAATTTTGAAAAAGGCTTCTTCAAAATGTTTGAAATGATCTTGATGGTTGACTCACTTAACCAGCATGTCATCTAAGTAGACCTCTATCATGTGCCCAATATGGTTTTTTAATATGTGATTCACCAAGCGTTGGTAAGTGGCCCCTGCATTCTTTAACCCCAAAGGCATTACTTTATAACAGTAAATGTCATGCCAATTATGAATGATGTCTTCTGTTGGTCTGGTGGATGCATTTTTACTTGGTCATATAAAAAAAACATCCATGAAACTCAATAACTCGTGCCCTACTATCATATCAATCATCTGATCAATCTGAAAGAGCAAATAATCATCTTTGGGGCATGCCTTATTGAGATCCATGAAATCTGTACAGACTCTCCACTTTCTCTTCTTCTTTTTCACCAACACCACATGACATCCCTGATGAAACCTGCCTTTGTTAGTCGATCAACTTCTTTTGATTGCTTTCTTTCTTTCTGGAGTTAAGGTCCACCTCTTCTACTTTAGGTGGTGACATAAAACTTATTCATTTATTCCCAGCATGTCCGTCGAGGTTTCGGTGAACATATCTTCATTTGCCTTCAAGAAGCTGATGAGCTATTGTTGCTATTGTGGGGTCAACGTTGCTCCTATTTTGGTTACTTTCGTTCCTCCATTAAGTTTTATTTCTACCAACTCTTCGGCAACTTCATATTGTTGTCTTTCTTCTTTGATCATACTGCATTGTGGCTTTAATTACTATTGTTGTTGATCCATCGACCATGTTCCTCTAGCTTTCCTCGTGGCATCTAATGTTGTTATTGTGCTGCATCGGGTTGTGGCTTGGTCTCCTTTGATCCTCTTTGTTCCATCTAAACTTAGGTATTTTAAGTTGATGATAAGTTGATGGAACTGCTTTTATCTTATGGATCTATACTCTGCCCAATATTGCATTGTACGGGGATGGTGTGTCAACGACTGTAAATTTTATTACGTGGTTGAACGGTTCTGCAAGTACTGGAAGGGAAAGTGTCCCTTATGAGTACGTCGCTTATCCATTGAATCCCACTAACGGTTGCCCTAGGTTTTGTAGTTCCACCGCTTCTATTTCCATCTTGTCCATGGTTGACCAGGATAGGACATTTGGGGCACTTTCGTTGTCTACTAACGCTCTTCGCAGTGGGCAATTTCCTACCTGGATGGAAATCACTAAGGGGTCATAATGATTCTCAGTGATTTGAAAGTCCTTTTTGCCGTTAAACGTTACATAAGCTTTTTTTGCAGTCTTTTCCTCTTCTTCTATAATTACTACTACCTTTTTACAATATTGTTTCCTCTCTTTTCGGCTAGTCCCCTCTACCTCCGTCATAGCTATTATCGGGTAATTAATTGGATTGGACTAGCCAAAAGATCAGTCCGTCATGGAAGATTCAGAATAGATTTTTTTACAGTCCTTTCTCTATTATGTTCTCTTTCCACTTATTTGTTGCCTGGTTTTACGACGTACTGGTGAAGATGGCCTTTTCTGATAAGCTCTTCAATATGATCTTCGACTGGTAATAATCTTTCATTATGTGCCCGTTACTTTTGTGGAACGTTCATAATTTATACTTGTCTTTCTCAACAGGTTCCTACCTGATTGGTGGTGGCCTTTTTAGCTATAGCTCATTTTTTATGGCCCATAGGATCTGATTAATTGGAATAGTGAATGGAGTGTGTGTTTTTTCCTTTCGGACGAACCGTTCAGGTTCCATTTGGTCTTTTATCTTGTTTGTTTTCTTCCCGTTTGTCTTTGCCTCTGAGTGTTTCACTTTTTCGTTTGGCATTGATGTTGGAGCCTACTGCTAACTACTTTGATAACTGCATCATGCTCCTTCTTTCTTCCTCTAGATTTATATAAGTTTGGGCTCTGAGGAATGTTTCCATCATCGTGAGCGGTTTTCCCTTGGACAAATCTTCGAATAGTGAGGATTGTGGGTCTAATCCTTTTTTGAATGCTAGTAGAGCTACGCGGTCATCGTAGTCCTCCAGTTTGCCCATTTCCTCTTTGAAACGATGGGTGTATTTGCGTAGTGATTCGCCTTTTTATTGAGATTGTTAGAAGGTATTCTGAATCTTCCATGACGGACCGATCTTTTGGCTTCTGCCATTTTTCTATCGAGCGTCTTTTCTATATCGTGCTTTATTAATCCATCTTTTACTACGGGAATCCATGCCGCTCCATTGTCCACATTTTAGATTTTCCTTCATCCTCCTCGTTCTATTCTTGGTCATGGTTTTGGTTTTGGTTTTGTCAAGCGTTTCTTCATGTCGCTGCATCTTGAGTTTCGTTCATTTCTTCTCGATGCAATTGACTTATTTTGTTGCGCGTTTGCTGGATGTCTCGTTGTAGGGTTGCAACTTGATATTGCAGTGTATGTAGAGTTGTGTGCAAGGTTCTACGTTTCGGTTCTCCAACTCCATGATTCTGGCTAGAATCATTTCGAGAATAGCTGGAACATCGTGATTCCCATGTCTAGGATTATTTTATGGATCATTTCTTCTCTCGGAGTTATGAGCAGGGCTTGATCTTGTTCTCGTCATTCTCATGTTTCTTCTTAAAAATCTTTTGCTTCTTGAGTTTATCTTTCAGTTCTCAATGAAAGCACCAATTTGTAAAAGAAATTCTTCCCCTACAATATCCTGGAAAAGAGTGTGTATAAAAGATTTGAGATTTGAAATAGAGAGAGAGAGAGAGAGATTTAATTGTTTGCTTGTATTGAGTTCAATTACCCTTGTTTGATACATATGAAGGTATTTATAGGCATTCTCCTCCTTGGTCGTTTACAACTATTTAATTAGAAATAATGAAAATTTTATGTGATTATAGCCGTTTGATCAAATCGCGGAGAGGGAAGTAATTACCGCTATCAGATCTGATACTTTTTTGACCGCCATATCATCTTTTGCTGACTTTATCTTTCTTCATGTTCATCCACGTCGTTCTTCTTTGCTTTCTTTCCACCACGTTGGCGATCCATTATTATATCGATTAGCCAACCCCGTACAGTTTGGATTACATTCATCTATTAACATGTACTTATTCGACCAGTCATAACTACCCAGGGGCCATTTGAGATATTCTTAAGCGGTCACATTTGGTACATACGTCAAATCAATCCTTCGTTATCAATGTTTAATAGAACCACACCATCAATTTCTATTGGAACGACTATATAATACTTGTTCAATTCATGATATGTGCTAGCCCATTATTATAAATTTCCAACAGACTTTAGATGCTAGATTTACATTTGATATATTCTTGGCGTTTTCATTTCATGTGTATAGTTTCATGCATTGTAAGATATAGTATTATAGTAGAATTTAAGTTATACAAATGATTATTAATAAATTATTTTAAAATTTTAACATATTACCTCCATAAGCAAGCAAGACGATGTCGCTTTTATGAATTAATGAATGAAATAGTGGGATAGTTTTGTACAAAAATATATTCTCCCCCATAACCACATTCTAAGAAGCATGGTCATCGACGTGCGAGAAGGATACAATGTGATACTAATACGTCGACACACTATTTTTGAAAAACTAGCATACGAGGATGTATTGAATATAGATATCTAAAGGAATTTCTTCCTCTACTATATTCTGGAAACATAATGTAAATATGAATTTTGAGAATTGAAAGAGAGAAGATAGAGAAGTAAGTAAATTGTTTGTATTCATTCGAATTGTCCTTCTTTTATACATTATGAGGTATTTATAGACTTTCTCCTCCTTGGTCGTTTACAACCATTTAATAAGATATAATGGATATTTAATGTGATTATGATTGTTTGATCAAATCACGGAAAAGAGAGTAACTACCACTATCGGATATGATTTTCTTTTGACGGCCACATCATATTTTGTTGATTTCGTCTTCTTTAATACTCATCCACACCATCTTCTTTGGTCTTCTTTCCTCCACGTCGGCGATCCACTACTATATCGATCAACCAACCTTGTACATTTACCCTTGCTTTGTATCTTGGTTTTAAGCCGTTGATATAAAACACTAATACTTTAATCTACCATTTATTGGGGACTAGTGATGTCAAGATTTCAATCATTACTTTCTACTTCGCGCTGTTTCACTTTTCTGTACCATAGTTAGTTAATTCGGGGATGACAAAAATACGGAGTATTATTCGTCATGTATAATTCGGGAATTTAACGGTCAAACATCGGCTAAAATTCGGTCAATAATACGTGCTATGTAAAAATTCGAATACGGGTTTTAAACGAGTATTATACATTATCTTTTCAAAAATTCGGTACTAAAAATATGGCTTTAAAATTTATAAATAAATATTAATATAACAATATATTATGAATATGACAAAAAATATCATTCTACAAATTTCTTAAACATTTTCATAAATAAAAATATATTGATCAATTAATAGTATTCTATTCATACAAAATATAATCATTAATCCAAAATATTCAATCCATAAAAAATAATTGAATTAATAAAAACTACCAAATAATGAGATCATCGGGTGGTAAAGTATCATCAAAACAATATTCAAAATGCTAAGAAAAATATTCACAAGATTATTAAACATAAACACCCTAGATATGAAGAAATTCTAAAAAAATTATTGCAAGGCCACTAACCAAAGTCGGTGAATCTCCTCTTAGGAAGGTGAAGAAACTCAGCGTACTCTTGCGATCCTTCCTCTGTCTTGTGAAGCTGCAAAACCAATGGTCTCCTTGTAACAATACATGTTTATTAAGGATTAACTCGATTAAGCATCCTAGAGTAGCGAAGCTTAATCCTACAATTTAAGAAGATAAGTATAAAATTCTTAAGTGGTTAACCTGATCCTCTTGGAAGAAAATCACGCCCAACGATGCTCTTGAGGACTGAAGATTTTTCAGAACTCTATTCCAAAGAATTAATCAGACTAGTGAGAAACGATAATTAAAACAAAATAAGTCATGTGTGAAAATTTCAAGGACACTCGCCTACTCTTACGACCCACCCCCATCATTTTCGCGTGTTCTTTTAATCATTTCTGCAGAACCCATCTCACTATCCCTACCGGGCTTCGATACCCTTATATCCTGTTTCTGTGAAGAATGGAAACCAGAAAAGTCGAAAGACAAGTGTATTATACGGCTCCCGTATTAAACGCATATTGTACAGTTGAAGCCAAAAAACGTGTATTATTCCGTATCTTTCAATAAAAAATGGAAACGGCAAAAAAAGACGGAAAACGCCAAAAATACGTGTATTAAATGCGTTTTAACTAACTAGGTTCTGCACCGCATCATGGTTTCTCTTGAACTAAAATAGATGTCTCCACCCATTCGGCTTCCGCTTACGCTTCTCCTAATACCATTTCACCATGTATCCATACACGTTCTTTTTTGCTTTCTCACATCTTTTTCATTCTTGACAATTATTTCTTTATTTTCGTTGGGGGTGTTATTTAAAGATTTTTCATCTTATTTCTTTTTCGCGTGAACTTCCATTCAGTAAGTTTCTTCTTCTTCTTCTTCTTCTTCTTCTTCGTTCTCAAGCTTTTCAATGGCTTATTCTTTCTCTCCTACTGTCCCTAAGATTAGGAATAGAAATGAGTTTAACCGTTTTGTTTCTCATCACCCTAGAACTTCTCATGCGAGTTTGATTGTTCTTACTTCGAAGGTGACCTTGCCAGTCCTTCTTCTTACCCTACAGCCCTGAACTTTAGGAAAATGTACATCGCTTTAGGTTTTTGGTTTCCTATTTCTCATCTTTTCTAGCAATTTTATCATTATCATGACCATTCTCCTACTCAGTTTACCCCAAATACACATAGAATTTTACTAGGTTTTGATTCTCTAAACCATTTATTCAATTTAGATGTAGGTTTAAATGAATTATAACTATTATCTCTATTACAGAGAAGAACGGCCATCACTGCATTACCCCACGCAAGGGACTTACTGATTGTCCACTGATATCGGACCTGCCTAAGGGTGATAAGTGATGGAACATTAAGGCGTTTCAAGTCTATGGTGACTGGAGAGATGGAAGTCACTCCCACATCCCTACCGAATGGAGGTCATCTAGTGAGTGACTATGCCCTATCCATTTCTTTTGTCTTTCATGTTTCTTCCTTTTATTCTACTAATTGTTTCTTTACCTTCTTTTTTACAAACAAGAGAAAGAACGTTCATACGTTCAAAACTCCCGATGATGGAGCCAAGATCACAGTCGCCTACAACATTCGCACTCGGGACTGACACTGGTTGCTTGACCCTAAGCATGAGCTTCCTTTTCTTGCTCACCCTCATCTCCTAGACCTTTGGCCTTACCTGTTATCATCTAAAGACAACCTTATTCTTCTAACTTTTGCACTTCTGTTTTCTTCAGAGAAGCTTTTGAATAGATGAGACCTATTAAGCTTTCCTTGAACTATTCTTCTTCGCGCAATGCGCACCTAAGGTGGATATTGAGCCATTGCTCTTAGTTTCTCTCGAGTGGACTTCTCTTAAACATCATCTCCTTCAGACTTCTTCCCACTTGTCTCTTCCGGCAATCAGGCCTCCTGCTCAGTCTAATTCTTCTCTTTTCTTCCATTTATTCCGGTTGGACCTTTGTCCCCGGATTTCGGGTTAGATGCTTCCGAGATGACCCAACTTTGGTCCCTCTTTTCTTTGAGCTCTGGCCCAAGGATTCCTTTTGAGGTGAACTTGCTGATGGACTGTGAGACATCTCATCAGATCATGAGCCTCATTCAATGTTGATTAGTTGGCAGAGGAACCAGTGGAGGCCCTTCAGAAAATGGATCAATCCTTGTTTTTTTACTCTTCAGAAAATTCTTCTCTTCTTCCATTTCTTCAAGTAATTCTTGTTTTTTTAATTTTGTTTTGTCATTACTGCCATTTTTATTTTCTAACTTACGAATTTCATCTTCTTTTCAGACAACTCTTACCACAACGCTCTCGCCGCCAAACTCAACAGTATTGGTGGCTAGATGGTTAGGCATGAGCAAGAAATGTCTAACCTTAAGCGTCAATTTGCCGCCAAGGATGCGGAGTTTGGCGAATTGAAGAGTGAAGCTGAAGCGACGATGCTCTTGATTGAAGAGTTGTGAGATGAAGCAAACAGACATACTAAGGAAACCGTTCATGGGGTTTCTGAGCGATTTGAGGCTTCGACTGCTGAAGCCTTGAAGAAGAAGGAGGAGGAAGCCTATAAGCTTTATACTGCTTGGTTTAAGGAGCTGGAGAAGGATTCTCATACCATTGACTACTGCGTTGCTGTTTTTCGGGCACTTCCCTAGTTTGAAATGACTTGAGGAAATTCCTCCTCCAGCTGAAGAGAATGCCGAATGGAATGCTTCTACTCTGGAACCAACTGCTGAAGCTGTTACTAAAGAAGTTGTTTCTGAAGTGTCACGGAGGCCATATGACTCGATGATAGAGCATATTTAGCTTGATTAGTTTTTCTTTTGTAGTCACTTTTACTTCTACTGTTTTGTACTCTTTTTTATGAATGAAATATTTCCTTTCACCTTTAAGCTTCGAGTGACATTTTTCTTTCTTACTATCTTTCATTTGAACATTTTGATACACTTAAGCTTTTTCCTTTAGTTCCCTGCCTTGAACATCCACTTAGTACACTTCAATTTTTTCTCTTAAGTTACCACTTGGCACACATAGGTAAATTTTCTTCGATTTTTTACCTTAAGAGGCCGCTTGGCTCACTTATTCATTTTTTCTTCAATTTTTGCTTAAGCAGCCGCTTGGCACGCTTAGATTTTTTTCTTCAATTTTTGCCTCAAGCAGCCGCTTGACACACTTAAAATTTTTTTTTGAATTTTTACCTTAAGCGGTCGCCACACTTAGGCTTTTGTTTGTAGTTTTACGCACTCCCTCTCTATGAGATTCAGGCTCAATAGTCACGATGAATAAATAAAGGGAGTCTTGAAGACATAGATTTACTTGAAAAACCTTTTAACAAGGAAAAACCACGGAGTAAAAATATTCTCATAAAATAATGAAGGAAACAAGTTCATACATAATATTTTCTCAGGTTTTGAGCATTCCACGACTTTAGAAGATTTGCACCTTCATAATTGGTCATCCAATATGATCATTTGCCTCACACTACTTTTATGATGACCTTTCCTAATTTGGTCTCATCTTTCCTTCATTCGTTTGCATGATTCTTTTAAGTACCAACTCACCAAGTTGAAAACCCTTTGCTTTTACTCGTTTAGAGAAATAAGATCGTCTGCATTGGTTGTAATGGCCCAGTCTAATGAGGGCCATTTCTCTATTTTCTTCCAATAGGTCTAACTATTTTTCCAAAACTTGGGAGTTTTCTTCCTGACTAATTTCTGATGTTGTGGTTGGGTACCCAATTTCTGTTGGGATGATCGCTTCTGCCCCGAATGCTAAGGCAAACGGGGTTCTCCAGTTGGCTCTCGTGGAGTTATGTTGTAAGCCTATAGAACCGAAGGTAGTTTCTCAACCCATTTCCCTTTTGCCGCTTCTAGTCTTTTCTCCAATACTTCTAAGACAGTTTAGTTTGACCTTTCTGCTAGACCATTTCCTTGCGGATGATATGAAGTTGAGTATAAGGCTTTGATTCGCAACCCTTTATAAAAACTTTTGACAGTTTTCCTAGTGAATTGCAACCCGTTATCAGAGATTAGGATTTTGGGAATTCCATATTTACATATGATTTCCTTCCAACGAAAGCTTCTAACTTCCTCTCATTGTATCCTTGTAAATACTACTACTTCTATCCATTTAATAAAGTAGACGGTTACTACCAACAAGAAATTCTTCTAAGCTGGAACCATGGGTAACGGTCCCACTATATTGATCCCCCACTGCAAGTACGGCCAGGGGTTAACTAGAGTTTGTAGTGATTCTGCAGCCATTTGAGGAATGGGTGCAAACATTTGGCATTTGTCATACTTTTTTGCATATTACTTCGCGTCTGCTTGCATTCTGGGCCAGTAGTATCCTTCATTCAAAATCTTGTGCGTTAAGATTCTTCCTCATATATGGCTTTCGCAGACCCCTTCATGTACCTTAGCCATAACATATCTAGCTTCTATTGGTTTGGGGCACTTTGAATATGGCCCTGAAAAGATCTTCTATAGAGTTTATCGTTGATCAAAGTATATCTAGCTACTTGTTGGCTTAAGCTTTCACGCCTATAATCTATCTTCTGTGAGCTTTTCACATTGTAGATACTGAATGATTGGATCCATCCAACTACGCTCTGCGGGTTCTATATTGAGAATAGTTGTTTGACTTTATGTGCTTGGGAACTTTAAGAATTAAATTGGGATCTTCCATGGTTGTTGATGGATGATCGCAGAGTTACTAGAGCGTCTACATGTGAATTTTCCACTCATGGAATTTATTTTATGTGATATTCTTCCAACTGCTCTAATAGTTGCTTCGGACATTGGAGGCATTTCTACATTCTTTCGTCTTTGGCGGTGTATGTTCCTGCAATTTAGTTAGCCACTAGTTATGAGTCACAATAAATGTTTATCTTTCTTACCCCAATTCCTTTGCGAGGTGGATTCCAGCCAGTAGTGCTTCGTATTTCGCTTTGTTGTTCGATGTGTTAAAGCCAAATGATAGAGCATGTTCTATGGTTTCTCCATGCGAGGTTTGAATCATTGCGCATGCCCTAGATCTTTATGATTTGATGCTTCATCCATGTATAATTCTCATTCATCCATCTGCAGACTAACTTTGGTAATGCCTTCACTTTGTCCCGTTGTGAACTCAGTGATGAAATCCGTCAACACTCGCGATTTCATCGTGTTTCTTGGGACATCGTATTTCATATTGACCAAGTTCACTACCCACTTGGTCAATCTTCCTGTTAGATCTAGTGAAGTTCGAACACTTCAGATTACGAACTATTGTGTGCACTTGAAAATATGGCTTTAGTTTACGTGACGCCATGATCAGAGTCAGGATGATTTTCTCAATTTTCTTATATCTTCCTCCGCTTCCGCTAAGCTCTCGCTGATGAAATATACTGGCTTTTATGATTCTCCTTCTTATCTGACTAAAGTTGGACTGACTATTGCCTCTGAAATTGCCAAATATAAGTACAACTCATCACTTGGTTATAGTTTTAACAGAATGAGTGGTGATACCAAATATTCTTTGACTGATTGGAAGGCCACTTCACAATGTTCATCCCATCTTTGAACTGAACTGTTTTTATTCTCGAGAATAATGGTTTGCACTTGTCTGTTGACCTAGCTAAGAATCTCTCGCTCGCTGCTAGCTTCCCTGTAAGCCTTTGCAGGTCTTTTAGGGTTGTTGGAGTCTTCATTTCTATGGTCGCTTTGACTTGGTCAGGGATAATCTCTATTCCCCTCCGTGTAACCATGTACTCGAGGAACTTTCATACTTTAACCCTCAAAGCACATTTTTCTAAGTTCAGCTTCATAATGTATTTCTGTAATTCTAAGAAGGCCTCTTCCAAATGCTTGATGTGTTATTCGTGGTTAATTAACTTAACCAACATGTCGTCTACGTAAACCTCCAATTCTTGAATATATGATTTACCAGGTTTTAGTATGTGGCTCTTGCATTCTTCAATCAAAGTCATTACTTTATAGCAGTAAATGTCATGATCGGTTATAAATGACATTTTCTCTTAGTCTGGCGAGTACATCTTCACTTGGTTGTATCTGAAAAATCATCCATGAAGCTCAATAACTCATGCCTCGCTATCGCATCAATCATTTGATCGATTCGTGGGAGTGGATAATTGTCTTTGAGTACGCCTTATTGAGATATGTGAAATCTACACAAACTCTCCACTTTTCGTTCTTCTTCACCAATACTACATTAGATAGTAATTCTAGATACATGATTCTCTGATGAAATCCGTCTTCGTTAGTCGGTCAACTTCTTCCTTGATTGTTTTTTTTCTTTCTAAGGCGAAGATCCGCCTCTTCTACTTCACAGGTCTGACTCGTGCATCTATGTTCAAGTGGTGACATATAATTTTTTCGCTTATTCCTGACATGTCCGTCGGGGTTTCTATGAATATGTCTTCATTTACTTGTGACAAACTGATAAGCTCCTACTGCTCTTGTGGGGACAACGTCATTCCTATCTTAGTTGCTTTTGTATCTCCGTGGAGCTTTATTTCTACCAATTCCTCGGCAGCTTCATATCATGGTCCTTCATCTTCAGTCAAGCTACTTAGTGGCTTGAGTTGCTACTTTTATTGACCGAGTTTCCACTTTCCTGCTGAAATTGATTCTTTTCTTACGGAATCTAGAGCTGTGACCGTGCAGCATCGGGTTGCAGCTTGGTCTCCTTTGATTGTTCATGTTATTTCTGGGCTTGGATATTTTAAAGTTTGGTGGTAAGTTGACGAAACCGCTTTCATCTTGTGGATTCATGCTCTGTCCAATATTGCATTGTATGAAGACCGCGTGTTAATAACCGTAAATTTTATCAAATAGTTAAACGGTTCTGCCGACGTTGAAAAGAAAGTATCCCTTCTAAGTATGTTACTTCTCTGTTGAATCCCACCAATGGTTGCCCCGGGTTTCGTACCTATTTGGTACGCTGCCAGTATCTACCTATACCTTTCTCAGTAAACAATTTCCCACCTAGATGGAAAGCACTAACGCATCGTTGTGATTCTCATTGATTTGCAAGTCTTCCTCGCTGTTGAATGTTATTCGAGCTTATTTTGATGTTTTCTTCTCTTCTTCAGTAATTACAATTTCCTTTTTACCTTATTGTTTCCTTTATTTACGAGTTACACTAGCTCTTTCTAATTCTGTTAGAGCTATAATTATGTCGACGATGCGTAACGACTCTACCACCTTTCTTTGTTCTGTTTCCCTTTCTGCTTGCCTGTTGTCTGGCTTAACGACGTACTGTAGGAGATGACATTTGTTGACGGGCTCTTCAATGTAGTCCTTCAACTCATAACAATCTTTCGTCATAAGCCCGTTACTTTTGTGAAACGAGCAAGATTTGTGCTTGTCTTTCTCCGGTGGTTCCTTTTTAATTGATGGTGGCCTCTACAACCACGTCCCCATGCTTTATGACCCACAAGATTTGATTTACTAGAATAGTGAGCGAATCATAAATTTTTTTCTTCGGATGAACCGTTCAGACCCCCTTGGTCTTTTATCTTGTCCGCTTTCTTCACGTTGGTCTTTTCCCTCAAGTGATTCATTTTTTCTTTTGGCGTTGCTGCCGCTAACTGTTCTGATAACTACATCATACTTCTTCTTCTTCCAGATTTATGTAAGTAAGTCTGGGCCTTAAAAATGCTTATGTCATGGTGAGTGGTTTTTCTCTAGAAAGATCTTCAATTCATGAGGATTGCGGGTACACCATTCTTTTGAATGCCAGTTTAGCTACGCGGTCATCACAGTCCTCCACTTTTCCCATCTCTTCCTTAAACCGATGGGTGTATTCACGAAGTGCTTCTCCTTTCTTTATTGAAATCATCAGAAGGTGTTTTGAATCCTCCGTGATAGATCGATACATCGCATACTGTTTCAAATAGACATAAGACATAACATAAAAGTTAGGTATAGAAAAAACGGGGAAGAGAATGATACCACTTTAAAGCGTTGTCGTCTAGGCTCGTTGGGAACATCCTGCACATGAGTGCGTCTTCATGTTGATAGAGTGTTGTCATTTACTGGAACCTTCTCAGGTGTTCAATTGGGTCCATCTTCCCTGTAGAATATTTAAATTTGGGTGTTGTGAACTTTTTCAAAATATGTGTTGATAGGATTTACAGAGTTAAAAGAGTTTGGGTGAGCGATTCCAAATCTTCCAACGTTGTAGTGCCTAGTCTTTTGGCTTCTGCCATCTTTCTTTTGAGCATCTTTTATATATCGCATTTTGTTAACCCGTCTTTTACTCCAAGAATTTTGTCTCTCCATTATCCATGTTCTTGGACTGTCCTTCACATTCTTCGTTTAGTTCTTGGTTCTTTCCAGCATTTTTTCTTGCCACCGCATCTTGAATTTCATGTATATCCTCTTGATTTGACTTATTTATTTTGTTATGGGCCTGCTGGATTTCTCGTTGTAGGGTTGTGACTTGATCTTGTAGTGTATGCAGAGTTGTACGTAAAGTTTCCACATTCCGATTCTCCAACTCCGTGATTCTTGCTATGATTGTTTCGAGAATGGCCGGTAAATCGCGGTTCCTTTGCTCAAGATGATTTTGCGGATCACTTCTTCTCTTAGTGTTATGAGCAACACTTGATCTTGTTCCCGGCATCCTCGATGTTTATTCTTGAAAGTTTTTTTCTCCTTGAGATTTCATTCAACTCTCAATATAAGCACCAATTTATAAATATTTCTTTCTCACCTGTATTTTGGGAACATAACGTATCTAAGAATTTTGAGAATTGAAAGAGAGAATAGAGAGAAGTAAGTAAATTCTGTGCATTCATTCGAATTGTTCTTCTGATACATTCTGAGGTATTTATAAGCCTTCTCCTCCTTGGTCGTTTATAACCTTTTAATGAGATATAATAATGAATATTTAATATGATTATGGTTGTTTGATCAAATCATAGAGTAGAGAGTAACTGCCGCTATCAGATCTGATTCTCTTTTGATCGCCACATCGTATTTTGTTGGCTTCGTCTTCTTTAATACTCATCCGCATCGTCTTCTTTCCACCACATTGGCGATCCACTACTGTATCGATCAACCAACCCCGTACAGTATATAAAACTAAAGTTTGTCTCTTTATTTTAATTTATTTAAAACTAAAGCTTCTTTCTTTTTTATTTAACTTATTTCTATTTTATATTTAATAATTCAAGGCTTATTTTATTCATTATAGACCTTTTATCTTTTTATTATTTATGAAACTATTAAAATACGTGTTAAAAGTGTGTCCAAACTTGTGGAAAACATGTTTAGGGTAGTAAATACGTGTCTCAAAATAAAAAAAATAAAAAAATATTTTAGACGATGTCGCCATGTCAGGTGTGTGTCAGAACGTGTAGATATTTTACACATGTCTGACACCGACATTCTCTCCATTTGGGAGTGTGGGGTGAGCCATACGTCACATTATATATACTATAGATAAAATATTAAATATATTTGTTCAAAAATAAATATTAAATGTCAATCACTAAAAGTATACGCAATATTTATAAGTTTTTTCTTAAATAAATCTTTAACAAGTCTCATATATGTTGTCCCATTTTTTATTTAATTATGTATCAAACACATGACGTATTAAATTGTCAAATACAGTAATATAAAAACCAGTATAGTCTAATACACTCAAAGATAGTCGGCCAAGTGAATCTTAAGGGGTCGTTTGGTTCAAGTTATGCAAGATTACCGGCAGAAATATGATTAGTGAGAATATAGCAAAGAGAATACATAATAACTATGTTTGGTAACAAGTTATAATCTTGTTTAGATTAATAGAAATGTGAGATGAATATGTTTAGTTTAGAAAACTTTTTAATGATAAGATGTATAGAAGATATTAATTTTATATTTTTATCCTTCAAATAAATGCAATAGCTAATAATATTTAATTAAAATATCACTATAAAAATTATAAAACATCTTAATATTTACCCATAAAAAATGATTAAAAAATTCATTTATAGAAAGAATTAGAAAGAAATAAATATCAGATTTAAAGGAAAAAAAACTAAAACAATAAAAAATTGGGATTAAAAAGCTTAAAGTCAAGCCTAAGATGAGAAAAGAGAAAGCTTGTCATTGGCCAACAAACCCATCAAATTTTTTTTAAAGGTAAAGGTCATTAATTTTTTTTTTAAATAGCTGGAGAAAAATCCTGCTACGCTCTCCCACATCGGGTTTCTTGTTGATAAAGATCTCTATATAATGTAGATCTAGTACAGGGGACATAAATGACCATTTGCTGGGAAAGCAATTTCGTGGGAAAGGCTTTGTAGCAAGGAATGTTATATTCCTCCCATCCAACACAGGTTTATTGGCAGGATACCTTAAAATATTAAAGATTCTCATCCGTTTTAGATTCCTCAGACCCCTAAGTGATATTTTTCATGAGGTACAAACTGTTAGAACCAGGCTGACTTATGCTTTTGGACCCATTGCTTATTTCGACCTGGACCAAATTTTTATGCAATGATAATAAATAGGTTAATGTTAAAAAAATCATAAAAAATACTCACAAGTACAAAAAAATAAAAAATACTCTACATGCACTTCAAAATTTAAAAATAATCATGTGGCAAAAATAATTCGACCCCAACCTATAGAAAACTGTTTTCACCTTCAATTGTTTATGTTATATATAGTATATACTGCATGTATATTTATTTGTACTGTATATGAAGTATGAACTTTCTGAAAATTGTACTTAATTTTGATGAGCCCGGCGTCTCTTTTTTTTTAAGATTTGAGATTGATTATTTTTTATTTTTCTTTCAACTTTGACTATTTTTTATTTTTTATTTTAAAATGACCTAATCTATATGTCCTCCCCCAAATTCTCTATCAACCTCACACAGGCCCAACCAACAGAAGCTAGACCATCCAAGATCCAACGGCGCTGATCCAACAAATTCATCAAGCCTATTGGTATCTAAAGGCGTACCAAGTACCATAGGTAGCAGCAAAAGCCAACAACCACGTGTACAGCACATGCCAGAGGGAAAAGAAATTCCAAAGAAGAAGATTGATTCTCTCTGGTAGATCAAGACATTTTTTAACGTCTATTATATTAAGTCTTAATAGACCCTTTTTAGATTTATTAACCTACAAATTAGGTATCAATTTAGTATGGTTGTTTCACACAACAAATTAGGTATTAGCAGAAGCCTAATCAAACAAAACTATTTAAAACAAGTGTGAATCAAACTGATCTGAACTCATAATTCATAAAAAATTATCATGATGTAAAATTATTGTTAATGAAAAAATAATACAATTTAAAACAAAATATATCTTGTTCATAATGTATAAAATTTTAACTTGATATCAGAGTTCTATCGTTCAAGAAACATAAATAATTTTTTTTGAAAATGTTTACAAATTGTTCGAGAAGTATAAATAATTTCAAAAGGTAAGAGAAGATAATATCTTAAACAAAACTAAACTGATAATGATCCAAGAACATTAATTATGCCATTCCTCTGATTAAATTTTAAAATAAATCTCAATGTTAAACTTATAATAAGAGAATAAAAAAAATAAAGATGGTAAAATCTAATAACTGTACTGTAGCCGTTGATAAAAGGTCGTCCATAGATGTGACACCTCACCCTAAAATACTTTAAGGTAACCACGAGTGCAGCGCAGTCATGCCACATGGATTTTCATTATTGGTAATGTTTGTGGACCCTATTAGGTTTATCCAACTGTCCTCTCGCTCTTTCTAAAAGATCATGAGGAGTTTTTTTTTTCTTTAAAAAAATATCGCTCTCTCTCTCTCTCATCGACTTTATCTCTTCCATAGTTAAATCTTGACCGCGAACCAGGCCTCTTATTTTCGGTTTGTTGCCGCTCTACACGTTCTCTCTCTTTCTCTCTCGCTCGGCAGGTTCTCATATCGAACAAAACCCTAGCGTTAACAAATCCCGCGCTCTTCGTCTTTGATTTTTTCTTTATATCCACTTTCATGATTGAGACATTAATCACTCTATAAGATCTTAGATCTGTGAAATTTCGAATTTAATTGGAAGTTTTTTCTTTATCTGCTGCTACCTGGATTTTTAAGGTTTCTTTTATCATCCTTTGGATTTGTATGTTCTTTTGATTTGATATCGGAGAGTTGAATTAGTAGAATGCTCTGAAGGTAGGCTCCTTGGTTTTTCCGCGTCAGTTTTATGGTTTCGATATAAATAACGGCTTGGCGGTTACGTTTAATTCGTGGCTTCCTCGATTCTAAGTGCTGTTATCTGCTCGATTATCGGGTTCTGGAGAGGGAAATTTTCTGAATTACTCGAATTCAGATTCTGAATATGTTAAAAGCTCAAACTGGTATTTAGATATTATAAATTAACAATCAGTGGATCAAGAATTCTTTCCTGTTCTCTCTTTCGCTCTTGAATGCTGTCCCACGGTTCCGTAACTTCAGTAACCACCGCCTTCGAAATTTTCGAGGAAAAGTTATTGAATGGGAGACGGGGCAGTTTGTTTGAATATACCAATCGAGGGGTTCATGGAGAAAGAGAGCCCTTCAAAAACCGAATTGAAGAGAGACCATCAGTGTGTTGCTGACGATGCAGAAGCTGAGTTGTTCCCGAGCAAGAGGCGGGTAAAGGAAGATGATGACTTACGCTCAGAGGTTTCTAACCCCGGCATCTCTTCGAAGGAGAACCAGTCAAGTTCTCTGGATATCACCAGCCAACCCGACGAGTTGGTGGGCGGCCAAGTAGAGTGCGGGGACCTCGTATCTGCATGTTCAGGGAATTCTAGTTCGGACGAGACTTTGAGCGTTAGAGATCGTAGCGGGAATGGTACTTCTCGAAATCATGTTAGTGATACATCTGGCGCCGTCCACGTCTCGCAGTTTGTACTGGAAATTCCTAAGCATGTTAGTTCAACTGGAATTAGAAAAATCACCTTCAAATTCAGCAAGAGAAAGGAGGACTATGGTAATCAGCCATCTTCCTTAGGAGCTCGAGTTGCAATGGATGGTCTTGGTAACATTCAATCGTCTGGAAGTTCTGACGGGGAACCTGGAATCGAACCTTCATCAACAGGTGACGGGTATACATATCCAGAAGGCGATGCTGAGACGTGCAAGTTTCATTCGTGTGCTCCTAATATGGAGTTGAAAATGTCTAAAAAGGTTTTTCCGAGCAATTATCCTACGAATGTGAAGAAACTGTTATCAACTGGTATTCTTGATGGAGCTCGAGTGAAATATATTTCTACGACAGGCAAGGTACAGATTACCGTTCCTCTTGGCGTGTTCTTACTGCCTCAGTTTTATTTGACCGTTCTAATGCGTTGTGTGTGGTTGTCAGATAGAATTACAAGGAATTATTAATGGTGGTGGATACATGTGTGGATGTTCGTTGTGCAATTTCTCAAGTGTAAGTTGATCGTTTGTGGTTTGAATGAATCTGACTCGGCAGAAAATTCATGTTGTATTTATGGGTGACCAAGTAATTTGATTGAACAAACAGGTTCTCAGTGCGTATGAGTTTGAGCAGCATGCTGGTGTAAAGACCAGACATCCGAACAATCACATATACCTTGAAAATGGGAGGCCAATATATAGTGTCATACAAGAAATCAAAACTGCACCTGTTAGCATATTGGATGAGGTGATAAAGGATGTGGCTGGTTCGTCTGTCAACATGGATTTATTTGCGACTTGGAAAGGTGATGACACGACATCTAATGGTCCTTACCCTACTATTCTAGTTTTAAACAATTCTTCAGAAAATTTTCATGAGGATTATGGTGGGTTCTGTAATCCATGTTACTGGAGAAAAAGGAGTTGCAAAATTTATTTCCCGTAGGAGTAAAAAATTTATCATGAGGACTTGAACTTTTCTGCAATATAATGCCGAGAATACCAGAAAATAAGATAAGATGAAAGCCTGAAAGGAAGGAAAGTGATGAGATTCTATATCAAGTTTGTTCATATCTAACGAGCTTTATGCACATGCAGCTAAGATTCTCCAAAATAAATCACGGGGTGATGAGGAAAATAATAACATAGAGCTTTGTAGACCGCCGAGTTCTTTTACCAGGTATATAGTGTAAATTTCCACTACTTACCAAAAAAAAGTCTAAACTTCCACTAGTGTTCTTGAATATCAAATGCTTGATGAATAGATTTTCATTTTGCTAGCTATCAATAATATGCTACTACTATAAGATGATACATTCACCTTGGTATTATTTGTATAATGATAAACAAACAATTGTTCGTTTAACCTTTTCTGACATCATCCTCTGTAATCTTAACGCTTTTGTCGCATCTCGTTGAAACTTGTAGCTATTCCAGTCAAGCTTTGGAACAAAGCAGTGGCTCCATCTCATGTTTCGATGACCCTGTCAAGCAAAAAATGTTAATGGCCGTAGAAGTACAGAAACACGGAGCTAAGAAGTTCGTTTCATCTCCTCTTCTTCTTTGTGTGTGTATGGGGCCATATATTTTATTTGTCTTTCTTATTTATGGCCTTGACACAGCCGTTAAAATTTTATCATTAGTAAATTAAGTTATTTAAATGATATGTACATCAGTGTAATGCTATGTATGTTGTGCAGGTCAAGCCCCTATTTATCAAAGTTGCTTATGCAACCAAAGAAAAGTGCAGAAGGAGGCACAAAGAGAAGGTAGCTATGTGTTTATGATCATTTTTTGTGTTTGTGTTTTGTGTGCAACACAATTATTCTAGGGAGTTTATATGTAATTGACTTTGTTGTTTTTCCTATTGGCAGGGATAATGATCTACACCGGTTACTTTTCTTGCCAAATGGACTTCCAGATGGAGCTGAGCTGGCATACTTTGTCAAAGGGCAGGTAAAGTTGCTGATGTATTTTGTGTCAGATATGTAAGCTAATTTGTGCAGGGATGTCATTCACAGCAGAGATTGTCTTCTTTTGCAGAGAATTCTATGTGGGTACAAGCAGGGCAATGGTATAGTCTGTAGTCACTGTGATAGAGAGGTAGAATGCTGTGTACCACTTTATTTCTCGCTCTTTATCTCTCATATTTATTGACTGATTTCTATCTCTAATTTGAAATAGGTTAGCCCTTCTCAGTTTGAAGCCCATGCTGGAATGGCTGCCAGGCGACAACCGTGAGTATACTTTAAACTAATACTGTATTTATCAGAGTTGTATTGGTTGTTTTGGTTAAAGCATATTCTATTTCCTGTTGCAGCTATCGTCACATATATACTACCAATGGAATCACGCTTCACGACATAGCTATTTCTTTGGCGAATGGACAGAAAATTACCACTGGGGACAGTGATGATATGTGTGCTACATGTGGAGATGGAGGGGATTTGATGTTCTGTAATGGATGCCCTCGGGCTTTTCATGCAGGTGGATATCTTTTGCTTCAATCTTTTTTCTTTTCAAACTAAATTTTAATTGTGAACATGGATTTTATGATGATGGACTTATATGTAATTATTGTAACTGATTTGAAGAAATTACTTATTATTGTATATATGATGTTGGTATTTTCTTATTTTTTTTGTATAAGTTTTTTTGCACTTCTTAGTCTTTAGTTGGATGAAAAGATATGATGTGATGATTGTTGTGGTCATGAAATTATTAATCATTGTCTGGTTAGACGGATTCGTATTCTTTTTTATTGAATTTTTTTCTTTCCTTTGCAGCTTGCTTGCATTTACAGTGCATTCCTGAAGGTGAATGGTGTTGCCCAAATTGTAAAGATAAAGTGGGCCTTAGCAGGAAAACTGCTATCGGAGAATCTCCAAGCTTTGCCAAATCAATCGTGATACGGTTAACTCGAGTTGTCAAAGCACCAGATTTCGAAATTGGGGGTTGTGTTGTTTGCAGGTGGTTATTCTCTTTCTATCAATAGCAAAACGTTGTTCCGAATCTTCTTGTTTCTGTTTTTATTTTTATTTTATTCTGAGTTGGAATTTAACAAGTGGATGTGAAGGATAATTGTAATTGCAATTGGAAAATGAGTTAGCTTTAAGGGGATTCTGTGATTCTTGTGTTATTTCCTTTCTTAGGATAAACAAATTTTTGTTTCCCCAGAACAGCATGAGTCTAAAGAAAATTTTAATTGGCAGCTATATTGAGATTTTGGCAAGGGTTTATACGAATGTTGTCTCTTTTATTTTCATCTTCACTTGGTCAAAATTCTTTGCTTCCAACGAATAGCGACATTTTCTTGGTCATTTTACTTTGTGGGGGGGGGGGGGGGGGGG